>JANBXA010000069.1:91295000-91425000 GCA_030556225.1 Cricetiscus sungorus | reverse complement strand
ACGCTCTCGCTACCCATTGCTACTGTATGTTGCTCCAGCTTAGGGTCCCACCAGCGACGAAGGGAAAGGCTACTTTGTTCTTTAAGGCTCCTCCCACCTAGGCTGTATGTCGGAGCTCATGTTGCTGGGAGGAAAAGGATGCCTAAGGGTGGTTTCCTGGCTTCTGTAGCTTGCCAGACTTTTCTTTACAGCCCATCCTAAAAAGCATTCACTCTTTAACACATACTGGTCCGTACTGGCTAGAGCTGGAACTAGTGATCTAGCAAGAGGCCCCTGCTAATGTGCCTGTCTGCCCTGAGATGGTACAGCTGACCACCATATGCCTGGCAACCCTAGTCACTTCCACATGACCTTAGCAGGCAGATTCATTGATCCACATCAGGGGTTCCAGGCCAGCCATGGCTACAGAGTGAGACCCTGTCTCAAAACTAAGTAACTAACTAAATAATAAAAATCTTAATTTTAAAAAACACGTAGAGCCAGGCAGTGGTGGCAAACACCTTTAATCCCAGCACTCAGGAGGCAGAGGCAGGCAGATCTCCTGTTAGTTCAAGGCCATCCTGGTCTACACAGCAAGTTCCAGGACAGGGAGAACTACACAGAAAAACCCTGTCTTGAAAAAAATCAACCAAATAAACAAAAGCCTATGAAATGCCAATCTTTGGTGCCTGGCAGGCTAAAGTTAAAGCAAGAGGCAAAAGTCTTATTTTTCGGATCTCTGTGGAGAACTAGAAAGAAGGGGAAAATGCAGGGCAGGGTGGGGAGAGTCGGCCAGCGAGTGAGCACACGCAGCTTGAAGCCCTGCGCCTCATCCTTGGCAGCCCCGCAAAGCCAGGCGTTGCGTCACAGATAGTAAAAACCCTGAGACACAATTGGGCTCAAGCTGGAGCTCAGAGAAGCAAAGCAGCCATCCAGCAGCTCTTACCTCTACCGAGGCTGAGATGGAGACCCTGCCTTCCGAGACTGGAAACTGAGTCTCCCCTGAGACCCTTTGCTCTTCCTTATATAGTCTCTGGTGCTGGGATTAGAGGCATGAGCTCTGTTTCTCTTTTAGACTCACTCACGCTCATGTAGCCCTGGGTGGTCTTGGACTCAGAGATCCATCTGCCTCTTGCCTCCTGAGTCCTGGGATTAAAGGTGTGCGCCACAACTGCCAAATATCCATAGCTAACTGGTGTGGCTGGCTTTGCATTTTGACCTCCCTTTATTAGATCATAAACAATATATCACCACAAGGCATAGAGGTGTGCGCTTGTGATCCATGTTCTGAGGAGGGAGATAGAAGAGGGTCCTTGGTGCTTGCTGGCCAGCCAGCTGTGCTGATCTGGGCTCACAGTTGCATGAGAGACCCTGTCTCAAAAAGGATAAGGAGAGGGACCGCGGAAGAGGCACAGTGACCATCTCTGGCCTCTACAGATGTGAACACATACGTATTCACCCACAAGAAATGGCCAGTAAATGATTTTGTTCCTATTGGTGTGTGTGTGTTTGAGACAGGGTTTCTCTGAAAAAGCCAAACCAGGGTCTACAGCCGTAGCTTGGTTGGCATAATGTTTGGTGAGCATGCACAAAATGTTGGGGTCAGTCCTCCCAGAGCTGGTGAATGGGGCCTGGTAGTGCATGGCTGTAATCTCAGCACTCCAGAGGCAGAGGCAGTAGGATGAGATGTTCAAGGCTTGCCTAGGCTACAGAGCGAGCTCATCCTACGATTAATATAAGGGTAAATCAAAGGGCTTGGAATATGGTTCAGCAGTACAGGACCTATCTAACATTTCCACAGCCCAGGGTTAATTCCCAGCATCAGGCATACACATGCTCACACTCTCAAACACGCACACAAACACACACAAGAACACAACACCCACCCACTCACACACACACACACACACACACACACACACACACACACTCACACACTCACACACAGAGGGTTTCTTTTCTACAAGGGTCTTAAGTCATCCCAGTCCAACACCCAAGATAGCTTTCCTTTCAGCGTCGACAGCTTCTTATTTATTGTAACTAATTTCCTTCTTCCTCTTTACCCAGAGCTCGGATTCATCATCAGCAACACTTGGCAGGCGCAAAATAACATCGTTAACATCAAATGACCTTTCGAGTGGAGTATTTCCCAAGGCCTCAGTGGCTGACCAGACTCTGGGTTCCATTGGTGGTCCAGAACAGATCTTAGCCAGTGGTGTAGCACGCACCCCTGAAAGGGTCATTAGTGGAGAGCAGAGCAGATCTAGTACTGGATTTCGAGATCTGCACCCACGGGCCCGCGAGCCATCCCAGGTCATATCAGAGACAGATGGCCGGAGCACTAGAGGGTCTGTAGGTTCCATAGGTTCAAGAAGAGATGGACAGCAGCCTGGCCCAACTCAACAGGGCTTACCTGCAGCCAGAGGCCAGCATGGTGGGGTGCCCACTAGTCAGGGTCAGGGTTACGCACGGCCAGATGAGCATGGAATTGGAACATCTGGCATGGATCAACCTGCATTGCTGTACCCTGGCCCTTATCCTCATGCTGTGATACCCCTCACTATGGGTCAGCTTGGCGTATTGCCACCAGAAATGGATGACCAGGGATTGGTGCCTCTTGGTGTGGACCAGAGTGGCATGGTACCACCATCAGTACAAAGACTGGAGAAACCCATTACAGCTCAGCCTGCTTCCGCTCCGTTCAGCGTATATCAGCAAGCCATGACACTTCCTAGACCAGATCAACATGGAATGGAACAGGCTATCATGTATGATAGTGGCCTGAGACCATGGGCCATGGATAGGCAAGGTCTGATACCAGATCAGCATGGATTTGTAGTGTTAGGCACAGGTCAGCACGGACTGGTCCCCCCTGGTGTGGATCAGCAGGGATTGGTAATGCCTGGCATAGATCAGCGGGCATTCCTTCCATCTCGTCCAGATCAATATGGTTTTGTGTCACCCAGTTTGATGCAAGTTAGCATGGATCAACAAGGTTTTGGACAGCCCAGCTTAGAAGCACCAGGGTTCACCCAACCTGGTACAGAACAGCGTGGCTTGATCCAGCCTGAAGCAGAGGAGCGTGGTGTTGTGCAACCCGGTGTAGATCAACGTGGCGTTGTGCAACCCGGTGTAGATCAGCGTGGCGTTGTGCAACCCGGTGTAGATCAACGTGGCGTTGTGCAACCCGGTGTAGATCAACGTGGCGTTGTGCAACCCGGTGTAGATCAGCGTGGCGTTGTACAACCCGGTGTAGATCAGCGTGGCGTTGTGCAACCCGGTGTAGATCAACGTGGCGTTGTGCAACCCGGTGTAGATCAACGTGGCGTTGTGCAACCCGGTGTAGATCAACGTGGCGTTGTGCAACCCGGTGTAGATCAACGTGGCGTTGTGCAACCCGGTGTAGATCAACGTGGCGTTGTGCAGCCCGGTGTAGATCAGCGTGGCGTTGTGCAACCCGGTGTAGATCAACGTGGCGTTGTGCAGCCCTTTGTAGATCAGCGTGGCGTTGTGCATCCCTTTGTAGATCAACGTGGCGTTGTGCAGCCCTTTGTAGATCAACGTGGCGTTGTGCAGCCCTTTGTAGATCAACGTGGCGTTGTGCAGCCCTTTGTAGATCAACGTGGCGTTGTGCAGCCCTTTGTAGATCAACGTGGCGTTGTGCAGCCCTTTGTAGATCAACGTGGCGTTGTGCAGCCCTTTGTAGATCAACGTGGCGTTGTGCAGCCCTTTGTAGATCAACGTGGCGTTGTGCAGCCCTTTGTAGATCAACGTGGCGTTGTGCAGCCCTTTGTAGATCAACGTGGTGTTGTGCAGCCCTTTGTAGATCAACGTGGCGTTGTGCAGCCCGGTGTAGATCAGCGTGGCGTTGTACAACCCGGTGTAGATCAGCGTGGCGTTGTGCAGCCCTTTGTAGATCAACGTGGCGTTGTGCAGCCCTTTGTAGATCAACGTGGCGTTGTGCAGCCCTTTGTAGATCAACGTGGCGTTGTGCAGCCCTTTGTAGATCAACGTGGCATTGTGCAGCCCTTTGTAGATCAACGTGGCGTTGTGCAGCCCTTTGTAGATCAACGTGGTGTTGTGCAGCCCGGTGTAGATCAGCGTGGCGTTGTACAACCCGGTGTAGATCAACGTGGCGTTGTGCAGCCCGGTGTAGATCAGCGTGGCGTTGTACAACCCGGTGTAGATCAGCGTGGCGTTGTACAACCCGGTGTAGATCAGCGTGGCGTTGTGCATCCCTTTGTAGATCAGCGTGGTGTTGTACAACCTGGTGTAGATCAGCGTGGGTTGATAGAACCTGGTGTAGATCCCAGTGTTTTGGTGAAACCTGCTATAGATAGGCGTAGTTCAGAACCTGTTGTGTCAGATCGGCGGAGTTTGGTGCAGTCTGAAGCAGATCGGCGTAGTTCAGAACCCGTTGGGGCAGAACGGCAGAGTCTGGCGCAGTCTGGGGCAAGTTGGCAAGGTTCAGCACGTCCTGGAGCAGGTAGACAGAGTTCAGCACAGCCAGGGCCAGATCAGCAGAGCTTTGTGCAGCCAGGGGCAGATCAACGTGGTTTGATACAACCTAGCACAGATTGGGATGGTTTGGTGCAGCCTGGCACAGACCAACATTTGGTGCCTCCTGGTGCAGGCCAGCCTAGCTTGATTCAACCTGGTGTATATCCACCTGGCCTGGCACAACTTGGTGCAGGTCAACAGGGTTTAGTGCAACCTGGCACAGGTCAGCCTGTTTGGGTTCAACCAAGCACATATCAGAGTGGCTGGACACCGCCTGGTGCATTTTTGCCTGGTTTGGTACAACCAAGTGCAGTGCAGCCTGGGCCGGTACGGCCAGATGCGTACGCGCCTGGGTTGACGGAAGTTGGTGCAGTTCAGGATAGTCTGGTACAAACTAGAACGGATCAGAGCGGTTTTGCACAGCCTGGTGCAGATCAGATCGGTACGGCACAACCAGGAGTAGATCAGCGTGGCCTGGTGCAAGCTGGGGCTTTTTCTAGTGATTTGGTGCAGCCTGACACATATTCACCTGGCCTGATACAGCCTGGGACAGGTCAATACAGTTTGGTTCAGCCAAGAGCTGATCAGTATGGTTTTGTGCAGCCAGGTGCAGCACAGCATGGCTTACTCCAACCCCAAGCAGGCAGAGACCAGCAGGGTCTGCTGCAACCTGGTGTGGATCGACTTGATTGGACGCAACCTGGAATGGACCACGGTGGTTCAGTAGAGCCAGGTGCGGGTGAGAGTAGCTTAGCCCAACCTGGCATGGCACAGCCTAGCATGGATCAGCGTGATTTGGTGCAACTGGGCTTGGCACCACCCGGAACACTTCAACATGGCTCCATACAACCTAGTGCAGACCAGCATGGCTTGGCACAGCCTGGAGTAGACCAGAGTGGCTTGGTGCAGCCTAGCACGGATCAGTATGGCTTGACGCAACCTAGGATGTATCAGTATGGTGTTATGGAACCTATGGCAATTCAGCGTCACTTGATGCAGCCTAGTTTGGTGCAGCCTGGCACGGATCAGTATGGCATGTCGCAACCTAGGATGTATCAGTATGGTGTTATGGAACCTGTGGCAATTCAGCGTCACTTGACGCAGCCTAGTTTGGTGCAGCCTCTCATGGATCAGCGTGGCCTGGTGCAGCCTGGCATGGGTCAGCCAAGCTCAATACAGCCTGGCATGGGTCAGCGTGGCCTGGTGCAGCCTGGCATGGGTCAGCGTGGCCTGATGCAGCCTGGCATGGGTCAACGTGGCCTGGTGCAGCCTGGCATGGGTCAGCGTGGCATGGTGCAGCGTGGCATGGGTCAGCGTGGCCTGGTACAGCCTGGCATGGGTCAGCCAAGCTCAGTGCAGCCTGGCGTGGATCAACGTGGCCTGATGCAGCCTGACATGGATCAGCGTGGCTTTGTGCAGCCTGGCATGGGTCAGCCAAGCTCAGTGCAGCCTGGCGTGGATCAGCGTGGCCTGGTGCAGCCTGGCGTGGATCAGCGTGGCCTGGTGCAGCCTGGCGTGGATCAGCGTGGCCTGGTGCAGCCAGGCGTGGATCAGCGTGGCCTGGTGCAGCCAGGCGTGGATCAGCGTGGCCTGGTGCAGCCTGGCGTGGATCAGCGTGGCTTGGTGCAGCCTGGTGTGAGTCAGCGTGGCTCTCTGCAGCTTGGGGAAGAAAGACGTGGCTCTCTACAGCCTGGGGGAGAACTGCAGCCTGGCATGGATCAGCGTGGCTCACTGCAGCCTGGGGCAGCTGGGTTTGCTATGATGCAGCCAGAAATAGCTCAGCCTGGTGCAGCGCCTCAGGATTTGGCTCAGCCTGGTGCAGCGCCTCAGGATTTGGCTCAGCCTGGTGCAGCGCCTCAGGATTTGGCTCAGCCTGGTGCAGCGCCTCAAGGTTTGGCTCAGCCTGGTGCAGCGCCTCAGGATTTGGCTCAGCCTGGTGCAGCGCCTCAAGGTTTGGCTCAGCCTGGTGCAGTGCCTCAAGGTTTGGCTCAGCCTGGTGCAGCGCCTCAAGGTTTGGCTCAGCCTGGTGCAGTGCGTCAAGGTTTGGCTCAGCCTGGTGCAGCGCCTCAAGGTTTTATTCAACCTAGTCCATTTCCACTTGGTATGAGACAATTCATTCCAAGTCAGTCCAGCTTCATAGTATCAAGCACAGAGCTTCATGGCTTTCCATCATGGCAGGGAAATACGTATCAGCTAACTCAAGTACAAAGCCAAGCCAGGCAAGATATACTTCCTGTCAGGGACTACCAGGGACCAGACCAACAAGTTTCACATCGTCAAGGCCTGTCAGTTCAAGACAGTCAGACACAGGCTGTCCTTGATTACCAGGTCATCTGGGATCCGAGCAGGAAGCCTGCCTCGGTCCAATTTGAACTGGCTACCCCAATGGGCCCAGACCAAGACACCACTGACACGAGGACTCAAGACTCCTTGAGCTACCTCAACCAGGCCTCATCAGGGAGTGAAACACGCAGCGAGCGGCAGGAATCCCTGGAGAAGCTGGCTCCGAGCTTCCCCTTGGCCGTGGAATCATTTCGCCTGCTGGGTGAGATGATTGGCATATATATGGAGCTGAAGGAGCACATGAAAGACTTGGATGAAGAGCACTCCGGCCAGACTGACTTGGAGAAAATTCAGTACCTGCTAGCAGCAATGGGTGAGTAGCATTTGCTGCACAGGGAGCACAACCTTTGCTCTCCCTGGAGTCATCTCTCTGTCCCCTGAGCAGAGCACACTCCAACCCACACCCGGGTCCCACTCCCAGCTGCCTCCTGTGGGGAGGACTGGGGTACAGACAGCAAAGTGTGAAAGGAAGCCAGCAGGGTTGGGGCAGACTGCCAGAGCCCTTGTCAGGGCAGCAGGGGTGGGCATATACTAAAGGAGGACACGACCTGGAGGGGAGCGGGAAGAGACAGGGAGAGAGAGTGCTGGGGATGAAGCTCATCTCCCAGTGCCAACTCAGTGGTGGGCGGAAAAGGCTGGGGCAGTGGATGAGACCCCGAACGAGCCCTGGTCCTCCCAGCTTCTCCTACCTCCTTGCCCAGTCCCCAACGAAACCAAGGAATCTTCCCTCCTTGGGAAGTCAATTCCTAATGAAGGGTCTGGAAACAGGTGGGGAGACCAATGGGAGTCTCATACCCTGATGCTTCTGTATTCCATAGTCAAAAAGACCGTACCTCAGGACCTGCAGGAGCAGATGAAGAGCCTAAAGACCCTGAACAAAGAAGTTCGGCAGGATAAGGCCAGAGTGCGTGAGGGTGGGCCAGAGACCACTACGCTGTGGTCCCACCCAGTCATATAGAAAACACAACCCTGTATCAGTCATGAAAACGGCCACTCACAGCCCTTAAAATGTGGGTGGCCGTGGCTGGGTGGTGGTGGTGGATACCATTAATCTCAGCACTGGGGAGGCAGAGGCAGGAGGATCTCTGTGAGTTTGAGGCCAGCCTGGTCTACAGAGTGAGTTCCAGGACAGGCTCCAAAGTCACAGAAAAAGTCTGTCTTGAGAAAATGTGTGTGTGTGTGTGTGTGTGTGTGTGTGTTCCCGTCCCAGTTAACATACATGTGCTCCTCACATCACATGTGATAGATAGCTTTGGAGCCCTACTAGAAGCCATTGCAAGAGGCTGCTGGGTCTCCGTGGCTAGCAGCGTCATCCGTGGGTTAGAAGAGGGCTGGCTACAGTGAGGGCCACCTTGAGGCATAGACACTCAGGTCTGCCTGACACAGCCTCCTTTGTGCATGTAGCTGGAGAAGATACAGAAGCTGCTGGATAGTGAAGTTTCCGGAGGAAAGGAAGTGAAACCCAGTCATCTGAGCCTGCAGCTGGGTATCCTCAGGTGACACCCTCTCTCCGAAGCTGGTGTCCCCGACTGGCATCACGGTTAAGGCCCAGGCAGTACTGGTCCCCTCTGTCTCCCCGTGCACTGTACTGAGAACTGTCTTTCATGTGGGTTGCACCAACTCTTCAGGCTGTCCTAGTCTTTTCAAGATCTCATAGAAGTTGACCTCGTGTTGCCACTAGGATGCTTCTTGTGTCCCAAAGGCTCCTGGGTTTTGTTTCTTTGTTTGTTTGAGACAGGGTTTTCCTGTAGGTTTTGGGAGCCTCTCCTGGAACTAGCTCTTGTAGACCAGCCTGGCCTCGAACTCACAGAGATCCGCCTGCCTCTGCCTCCCAGGTGCTGGGATTAAAGGCGTGAGCCACCAGTGGTCTCCTCCTGGGGTTCTTATCCTGCGGTGTCTCCAACAGCCAGGCCTCTGCACTACCCAGGCAAAGGGTTCTGGGCCTGTGGCAGGAACAGTTGTTGTTTGAACTTTGCAGAGTCACAGTGTCTGACATCGAGAAGGAGCTGTCCGAGCTGAGGGAGAGCCAGGAACGAGGCAAGGCTGCCATGGAGAATTCCGTCTCCGAAGCCTCCCTTTACTTACAGGATCAGGTGAGTGGCAGCCTACATCCTCACCAACAGAGCAGCCCCTGTTTGGAGGCATGTGTGGGGCCACTTTTCCGTTGCTGTGATAAAACAGCATGAGCAAAAGCAATTTAGAGAAGCACAGAGTCCATCATTGTGGAAAGGCCTCATAACGAGCAGGGAAAGCATGGTGGCTGGAGCGGGAAGCTAACAGATTATATTTCCGTCTGCACAAAGGAGGCAACAACTGCGGACCAAGCGTTCAAATTCATGAGGCTCTGAGGGCCACTTCTCACCCAGAGCACTGCAGTATGGTGGGAGGGGTTATTGGCTGGGGCTCAGGGTCAATCCGGTTTAAAACTGGATCTGAGGCTGTAAGCGGCCAAGGGCATCAATGCAGGAGTTCAGACAGGGGCCTTCACTTCCTGTTTCCTGTTGTGTGTTTTCTTTAGCTAGCATATCATAAAGCATACCTTTTAACAACATTGTATTACTTTTAATAATTTTTTACTTTGAGGTTATAATTATGTCATTTCCTCCTTCCTATTCCTCCCTTCAAGTCCCCCCTCCCGTACATCCACCCTCCCGTGTTCTCTTTCAAATTCATGGCTGCTTTTTCTCTCATTGTGTGTGTGTGTGTGTGTGTGTGTGTGTGTGTGTGTGCGCGCAACCTGCTCAGACTGCGTGTGACTGGCACGTATGTTTTCAGGGCTGGCCGTTGGTATTGGCATGCTTTCCCTTCCCAGGAGAAGGTGGTCTCCTGGGCTCTCGGCTTTCCTTTAGTTGCCTGTAGTTCTTTGTCTAAGGCTGGGGCCCCAAGAGCTGAGCCCACACTAGTCTATTGGTATCAGCCTTTTAGTATTGGGTGTGTGCCGCGTGTGGGGAGGGCCGCCTTTAAATCCCAGACTTGAGAGGCAGAGGCAGGTGGATGGTCCCATAGTTCAAGGCCAGCCTCAACCTCATGCACATATGTGTGTGCTCCATTCTGTGGAGATGGCGCTTCCATCTCCATTCAGGGGAACAGCTGGATGGCTCATGTCTTTTAGCCACTAGGGTTCATACCGCTGTGGAGATTGACTTACACACATGCATTTGTCTGGGTATGTCCTCTTTCCTCTCGGACATGGACCCCCGAGCGGAGTTCTAGGCAGAGTGATGAATGACCAACCGTTTGAGGAGCTGACAGACTGTTTCCCATGTGTACCATGTTAACTGCCCCTAGCAGAGGGTAAAGGGTGCATTTTCTCCGCACCTTCACCACACATACCCTTTTCTCTTGTCGGATTTATTTCCAGTTACCTTTAATTATGCACGTGTGGGTGGGTGGGTGCATGCGTGTGTGCATGTGCGTTGTGGGCATGTGCAAACCTGAGTACAGACGCCCGTGGTGTGCAGAAGGACATGTTAGCTCTCCTGGAGCTGGAGTTAGAGGTCACTGTGAGCCATCATGTGGGTGCTGGGGCCATTGCAGTCCTCTGCAGTCATTGCCCTCAGCTGCTGAGCCACCTCTCCAGCCTGTCTTTTCTCCTTCTGGAAAGCTACCCCATTCTGGTGGGTGTGAGGTTTGCGTTTGCATTTCCCCAGTAGCCCAGTTGCTGAGACCCTGCTCCCAAGCCCGCTGGCCGCCCGCTGTACCCGTGCGGGCATGGCGCTGGGAAGGTCAAAGCCAGGGCCCTTCATGCCAGGCGGTGTTTCCACTGTGCTACACCTCCAACCTCCCCTTCCCCGAGTTGCTTTGTGACTCCAAGCTGATGGCCTGTAAGAGGAGAGGGAGGTTCTTCAGAGAGTCCAGGGTCACCAGCCAGCTCGCACGGCTGCACACAGACCCCACCCCACCTCCTTTGCAGTCTTTCGTGTTTTCCTTCTGCAGTGCTGGAATAGAGCCCAGGCTCCTAGACAAGCACAGACCTGGGTCCCTGGCACCCGAGCCTCTTTTCTAGAAGGTTCCACCTGCCTTCTGTTCCACCTGCGCTGCCAGGCTCTGGTACCTGGCCTTCCTGCCTTTCTCCAAACACTTAAGCTGTTCTTTCCAAATTGTCCTCCTGGTCCTAATTTCCCAGGGCTCCACTTTTTACTCTTGAAGGTTCCACTGAGATGGTCATGAGAAGTGCATGCCTTCCTCTGCCCCAGCCACTGTCTGCTGCTCTGACCTTAGCTCAGGACACTTCCTTAGGCTGAAGGCTGTGAGGCCGACACAAAGGGCCGTTTTTGTTGCATGTGGACCTGCAAAGGGCTGGAGAGCAAACTCCCAGTCCAGGGGCCGGCAGCTCCTCTGCCTTTCTGGGCCTCTCATCCCTCCTGAAGGAGCAGGGCCTTCCTTCCCTCTGTCCTCTAGCAACGTGTGTGCCTCCCAGAGTCTCAGACATCTCCCGTCAGCTCTGCAGCATCTATTTGGTGTCCTGCCTGTGAGGAAGGGGATGGTGAGCCTTCGTGGAGCTAGGCAGCATCCTTAGCAGGTCTGGGTTGGTTGCTCTTGAGTCCAGCTGGCTACCCAGGACCATTGGTGGTAACGAGCTAAGGCCTCGGCGGAAAGGGGCCAGCAGGAAGGCCAGGCTGAGCAGCTCTCCCTGGAAGGAACTTGCACCTTCAGACCCCGAGAGATCCACGTAGCTATATTTGCACTTCTCACATCCCTTTATTGGTAAGGGTTTCCATCCGCTGTGAGAGAGCATGGAAAGGCTCCGTGTCCAAGCCCCCAGTGCTGAGAGAGCATTGTGTCATCAGAGCCCCGTGAGGACACCCTTTAGGACTTAGCTACAGAAGCTGTGCCCTTACAGTGGGCCCACAGACTGGCTGGAGAAACCCAAACACAGGTGCTTTCTCTGTACTGATCCTGCCCTGCCGGCAGAAAAGGAATTTGAAAACTACTTGATGGGTAGAGCTCAACAGTGTACCGTTAGGTGCCAAGTGGCAGCGACTGTCCTGTGTCACATCGGGGGAGAGGCAGAATGTGCCACCCCAGGGGTTAGATGTGGCCCTGACCGTCCTTCCCGCCCGCTCGCTTCATGTCTACCCTACATCCAGCTGGACAAGCTCCGGACCATTATCGAGAGCATGCTGAGCTCCTCCTCCACGCTGCTGTCTATGAGCATCACCCCACACAAGTCCACAAGCACCCTGGTGCCCGGCCAGATCGACCCGGAGGCCACCTGTCCAGCCTGCAGTCTGGATGTGAGCCACCAGGTCAGCCTGCTGGTTCAGCGCTATGAGCAGCTGCAGGACATGGTCAGCAGCCTGGCTGCCTCCAGGCCCTCCAAGAAGGCCAAGCTGCAGAGCCAGGCGAGTCTGCTCACAGGGTGGCTGGACGCGGCCCCCTGGGTAAAGGGTTGCCTTCGAAGGCGCCCGCAGAAGCCCGTGTGACAGCTTGAGGGTTGGGCCCCCACAGTGGAGCCTTTGGCCAGATCCACATACGGCCTTGGTCCTTGCGCAGGTCGGTGTAGGCAGCAGCAGAGCTGGCTTTGGAAATAGCAGAGTATGGGAAGGGTGGCGGGGGGGGGGGCGGGGGGAGGACCAGCACTGGCTGACCACGGGTGGAGCAGCGCTCACTGTGGGATGCAGGGACAGTGGCACAGCTGCAGGGAACAGCTGCCCTTGACAGCCAGGGTTCCCAACACTCTGTAGCCTCCCCCCCTCCCCGCAGGGAAAGCTTGCAGCTGGGGTGGCCGTCACCCCAGACGCTGGTTTCTGCACTTGGAGACACATGGAGTTGTCTGCTGCCCACACCTCACCTCACCCCTCAGGGACCATGGGACAGCACGGCATGCCCCAGCCTCAGTCACCTCTCTGGTGACTCCAAAAGCCACTGATGGCAGTCCATCAACATGGGGTGGGTGGCTGACGTGCCCAGCTGAGGGACACAACCGTCAGTGAATGCCACTGGGGAAAACCAGAATGGCTTGGGAGTGAGCACACGTGCTGGTTCACGGTTTTGTTTTCTGACATTTATGACTTTGTCGCGCTCACACGCACGCACATGTGTACATAGCATGGCCCTACTTGCAGAAGTCAGAGGACAACTTGCAGGAGCCGGTTCTTTCTGTCCACCATGGAGGTCCTGGGGACTGAGGCCAGGTCACCAAGCTTAGCAACAAACACCTTTATGTGTGGGGCTCTCCCAAGCTTTGCCCTTGTCTATCAGAGTCTCACCGTTGTCAGTCAGCTTCCTGAGTGCTGGGGTGAGAGGCCAGTACCGTCACGCCTGGCTTTTGGTGTCAGCACTAAAGGCAGCCTGCTGTTCATGGGGAGCAAAGGGGGACTGCTCGCGAGGTGCCCTGGCAGCCTCGCAAGAGCCTCCCTGTCACCGCTGCAGGATGAGGAGCTGCTGGGCCACGTGCAGAGTGCCATCCTCCAAGTCCAGGGCGACTGTGAGAAGCTCAACATTACTACCAGCAACCTCATTGAGGACCATCGGCAGAAGCAGAAAGACATTGAGGTGAGCAGCCACCGGGCGCCTGGGGTGGAGAAGAGGCTCCCACAGCCCGGCTACCCCTGCCACTCAGCATTGCTGACCCCCCCCCCCTCATTTCCTCTGCTCTGTGGGTCCCCAGGTGCTGTACCAGGGAATCGAGAGGCTGGAGAAGGAAAAGGCTGACCGAGAGCGCCTGGAGATGGAGATTGACGTAGTGAGCAGCAGGACCCCAGGAGCCACCCCGGCGCAGGGTTGGGGGTACGGGCAGAGTCCTGGAGAAACACTCCCACCCCACCCGGACTGTTCTCTCATGCAGAAAGCAGACAAGAGCGCTCTGGCATCCAAGGTGAGCCGGATCCAATTTGACGCCGCCACAGAGCAGCTGAACCACATGATGCAGGAGCTGGTGGCCAAGATGAGCGGGCAGGAGCAGGACTGGCAGAAACTTCTGGACAAGCTCCTGGCGGAGATGGACAGCAAGGTGGGGGCGGGAGAAGGAGCATGCGCAGGCGGGGCAGGCGGGGCTGCGCGCCAGGCCAGGCCCTGCCTTCAGACACCGCCACCCTCTCCGAGGGTTAGATCCCTCCCCCCATCCACCTCCGCCCTAAGCTCACCTGGCGCCCTTCCCCAGCTGGACCGCCTGGAGCTGGACCCAGTAAAGCAGATGCTGGAGGATCGATGGAAGTCCCTGCGGCAGCAGCTCAAAGAGCGCTCTCCACTCTACCAGGCAGATGAGGCGGCTGCCATGCGGAGGTGAGGCCGGGAACCCGCAGGTGGCAAGCTGAGCAGACCCCCGCACCAGAACTGTCAATCAGGTGGAGGGGCTGCATTTTAGAGTTGAACAACCTAGCAGGGACTGGTGGCGGACACCTTTAATCTCAGCACTGGGAGGCAGAGTCAGGCGGATGATCTCTGTGAGTTCGAGGCCAGCCTGGTCTAAAGAGCGAGTTCCAGGACAGGTAGGGCTGCTACACAGAGAAACAGAGAAACCACATCTGGAAAAATCCTCCCCAAAAGTTGGCGGATCCTTCAGATAAAGGTGGAGAAAGGCGATAGGAAGTGCTACACTGTATTTACTCCTGGGGGCATAAGGGACCTGGCTAGGGGAATACACTTATAGCCACCAGGGGGCATGAGAGGCATACACAAGTACTGATTTGGACGCCGGTCCAGGATGTGAGCCTGGGAGGGATGGTTAAGAAGGAGCAGGTGGAGTGTCCAGGAGTAGGGCAGGGTCTGCCACTTCAGCTGTGGCCTGAGTTGCTAGCAGGCCAATCCTACGGCCGTGGTGGGGGGTGGTAGGTGGGGATGGGTGGGTGTGGGGGGTGGGGGTGGGTAGGGATGGTGGGGGGTGGGGGTGGGGGGTGGGGATGGGTGTGTGTGTGTGTGTGTGTGTGTGTGTGTGTGTGTGCAAACTCTCTGGATCTCACCCGCTTTGCTACACCCCATTCCCGACAGGCAGCTCCTGGCTCACTTCCACTGCCTGTCCTGTGACCGTCCCTTGGAGACATCTGTGACTGGACAGTGAGTGCCCACACCTCACCCACAGCATCCGTGGTAGGGAGAAGGCGGCGGGGTGTTTGTCTCCCTGTCCACACTCATCCTACCTCTCATCCTGCGTCCCCTTCCGTCCCTGGCCCTGAACAGTTAGGAATGACCTTTACAGACATGTCAGGGGGTGCCTGGTGTCGCTGACTGGTGGCATTTCTCACGCCCTCCCCTCCTCTTCTTCTGTCCCCGTCCAGAGTCCTCTCTATGACCCCTATAGTTCCCAGCATGCCGGGGCACCGTTCCATCCGGCCTTATACCGTGTTTGAGCTAGAGCAGGTCCGGCAGCAGAGCCGCAAGTACGAGAGAGTGGGATGGATACTGGGCAGGGCAGGGCAGGGCAGGGCAGGGCAGGGGTGGGGTGGGAGAGGGGACCATGATGGCTCCAGAGGGCACCCTGGGAGGCTGAGGGTCTCTGACCAGGATCAGGACAGGGACCACTAGATTGACTTTCTTGTTTTGTATTTAAATTTTGGTTACATTTAAATGTTTTCTGGGGCAAGAGGGCTTTGAGCTTAGGGAAAACCTTCCCAGCAAGTCTCGTCCCTCTCAGGTCTCTGAGAGCCGCTAAGCTGCCCAGTGACTCTGAACCCTCAGTCAAGGGCCCGTGGTGTGAGCCTCCAGCCCAGTTCACACCGAGTCCAGCAGAACAGGGTCCAAAGGAAGTGTGAACAGGACGTCCAGGAGAAAACTCTGTCTGGCCCTGGGTTGACCTGTCTTCCTCTGCCCCGGTCCCACAGCCTGAAGCTGGGCAGCAACTTCTCCCGGGGTGACCTGTCGCAGATGGAGAGGAGCGTGGGACGTCTGCGCAGCATGTACTCGAAGATGCTGATGGACATCGAGAAGGTGCAGATCCACTTCGGAGGCTCTGTGAAGGCCAGCAGCCAGATGATCCGAGAGCTGCTACACTCCCAATGCCTCAGCCACCCGTGTTACAAACGGTAGGACAAGAGTCTAGGGATACACAGGTCCCTGATGACCAAGCTTGGCTTCTGTCACTCAGGGTGGGTAGGGGCGGGGGTGGGGTGAAGGGTGAGAGCGTGTAAGAGAGAGCGTGTAAGAGAGCTGCATTTGTGTGGCACGTGGTGTGCGTGGCCCCAGGCTTATTCACCTGCCTGTCCCAGGTAACACTCCGGGTGACTCAAGGTGGCTCCCTGTCTCTGCATCCTAGGGGGCTAGACACGGCAGATTATACCTACTCAACCGTGCCCAGGCGCTGTGGCGGCAGCCACACCCTCACCTACCCTTACCGCCGAAACCGCCCGCAGCACCTGTCCCCACTGGAGGAGATCCAGATTGCCATGAAGGTCTGATGTGCCCCTTCTGGAAAACCACTGGGCCCTCTGCCTTCCTTCCCTTCCTTGCTGCCTGGGGGTTGCTAGGCATGCCGTCTCCCCAGCCTCTGTTCAGTTTTTGAGACATGATCTTCTCACAAAGTTGCTCAGGCAGGCCTTGAACTCCTAAAGTAGCTAGGATGCACAGTTCTTCCCCAGTTCAAGCCCCAGGCTCTCCGCTGAATAGGATGCCATCCTTCCGCCCGTCTCCCAGACACTGCACTATGGCCGCTCACGACAGGCAGGCGTCAGGGCGCCGCTCCAACCTCCCTCTAACTTGCACTCCGCCCAGACCCCGCACAGGGCTCTTGCTTTTTATGCCCTCCTGGCTGGGCTGGCACTAGCTTTAACTCCCAGACTGGCCCTGAAGTCAGTACTGGGAAGCCCTGCTGTCTCAGTCTCCCCAAAGCCAGCATTGCAGGCGAGTGCCCAGGCCTGGGGTCCCAGGGGGGGTTCCGAGCATCGCACCCCATCCTTCCTGAGGACACTGGATGTTACTGTGATAATGGACACACATATCCCCCATAGCACGATGAGGTTGATATCTTGGGCCTTGATGGACACATCTACAAGGGACGGATGGATACAAGGTTGCCAGGCATCCTAGGGAAAGATGGTGAGTGTCCAGACAGCATTGAGCTCCTTCAGGGTTCTTGTTTGGATTCCAAAGGACAGCTGTCTCTCTTGGCACCAGCATGTCTTGGGCCACTGGGCCCCAAGCATTTTCTTTCTCCTCCTCAACACCAGGTGGCTGCTTTTGGCTGGAGAGCAGTAGCCAGAGGCAGCCAATGGCCCTGCAGTGGCTCTGTCCTTTCTTGCTGGCCTTCACCCTCACACCACCACAGCACGGCTCTTCACCCACCTCAGTTTCCTGTGTCAGTGCGGCCAAGCCCCAACTGACTTTTCACCCCAGCAATGGGCCATTATCTGATTCCCACACCAAGGCTCCTGAGGTCCCACTTCCCATCATGCCTCGAGCCTTCCCCCTGTTGGCTCCTTTCTGAACCACAAGCCTGGGCCAGAAGTCCCTCAGTCCCTACACAAGGCTGAAGTCTGCAGGCCCTCAGAGAACCTAGGTGGGTGGGTGCATGGATGGACAGGCTGGCAGGCGGGCAGATGTGTAGATGAACCAAGGGTTGCTAGGGGCGTAGCCACAGATTCAGCCTGTGAAGGGTCCCCACCCCAGCTGGCTCCTCATGGCCGGCCTCAGCTCTCACTTGGTGCTGCTGACCCTCCTCCTGCCCTCGTCAGCCCCAGGAATGACGAAGCACAAGTCCAAGCAGCTCCAGCAGATGCAGCAGCTCCAGCAGATGCAGCAGATGCAGCAGATGCAGCATGCCCGGCCCCACATGCACAGGCAGTCATCCCTGGGCAACAACGGCCTGCCACCCTCTCGGCCTCAGAGTGCACAGATGATGACAGACAACACTCCAGGTAGCTTTGCTTGTGGCAGCCAGAGCACTAGCCCCAGGCAGCCCGGCTGCAGAGAGCAGGGAGCTCCAGGGTGAGATGGGAGGGAGAATGGGAAAACCCAGTTGCTGAGTGTTTGGCATGTGCCAGGTCTGTGAGGCGAACACTTGCTGTCCTAAAAGGACATAAGGACAGATGCACTCGGCTGTGTGACTCCAGGTCTAAGGTGTCCCTGCTCAAACACACAAATGCTCTAAGAACCAGGCTGTGGGCTCAGGACATCACCACCACCACCCCCGCTTCTCTGACCCTAGCCTGTCAGTGCCCTCTGGCCTGGAAAGCCCCCAGAGTTCCTGGTCTCCCCTGAGAAGCTAGAACAGCAGATGAAGGCCAAGGGGCTAGGAACCCCTGGGTTCCACCACACAAGGCCTATGGTCCTGCACTTCCAGGTGACTAGGCCAATCTCTCCCCTCATCACACAAGACCAGCACTCCTAAGAGGCAGGGAGGCTTCTCACATACACTCACACTCACAACACACACTCACACATATACACACACTCACATACACTCACATACACACACTCACACTCACATACACACACTCACACACACTCAACAGACACACTCACACACACTCACATACACTCACACTCACACACACTCACACACGCAGTGTTTTGTGAATGCTGGCAGGAGACCCCAGGATCTCTACACTCACACACTGGCTGCACCCCAGTTAAAACTTCCGAGCTCTGTAATGTACTTCAATCCCTGCAATCATGAGAGCCTGTAGCAGAGATGGGAGGAGAAATAAGGTAGGCATGGCGGCCATGGTGTTTAGGTTTTTTTTGTCTGTGATCCAGTTTTAATTGACACACCTACAATAGAAGGCAGAGACCAACATTAGCCCCAGGAACCACTCGGGAAACCGGCAGGGAGGGGTAGAACAGGAAGTGGCCAGGCTGGAATTCAGGGGTCACAGCAGCATGTTCTGTGGCTTTCTCCTGGGTCCTTGGCTTCGGGATCTCAGGCATTCCACTTTCTACTTAGAAAAACCATATAGAAGTTGGAGAGAGTGGTGTGGAAAAATTGTTGGTTCTGTGTGAGTGTTGCCCAACGTGCCTCTGAAAGAACAGGAGAGGCCACCAAAGAGGCGGGGCTTCAGGGGTCCCCAAAGAGAGAGTTCCTACCGAGCGCCCCCATACGAGGATCACAGAAATGCCTTAAAGCCTTTCCCAGGAATGCCCCTGAATGCTTGCACTGTGGGCTCAGCCTAGCAGCCGGGCTAATGAGGGTCACAGCTTGCTTAGGCCTTGGATAAGCTAGAGTGGACCGTGGTGGGCATGGGGGACCAGGCAGAGCAAGCTGAGCCCCTCCTGCCCTGCAGTTCCTTCAGGACAAAAGAAAGACAGACCTGTCTCCTCTGAGGGGCGTTTCTCCCAGTCGAATGTGGCCCATTCATCGGGCTCCACCGAGACGGCCAGTCTGCAGGGCGGCCCATCTGGGCTGAATGTACATATGGACATCTCTCCTCGGGAGGGGATGGAAGAGCCCACCCGAGGACCCAGGTCCACCACTGCTCACTAACACACAGGTATAAATAAAAGTTCCAAAAGAGGACTTTGGAGTTTGGGTGCCAGGAGACTTGCCTGCTGTCCTGCTTCAGGAAGATGGAGTGCGCAGCAGGCTTTCAGGGCTCCCCTACATCAGGGTGGGCTGTTTCCTGGGCAGCAGGTCCAGTTTACGGCGGGAAGGCACAACTCAAGCCCCACTGAGCCGTTGTAAGGATGCAGGAGCTCAGGGAGGGCAGAGCAGAGCATTGCATCCCGGGCAGGGAGGGTGGTTGCTGCAAGACTCCAGACCTGTTTCTGGGAACCTGGGGACAGGCTGGGCCTGTCCCATATCAGTGCTCATGTGACAGTGCTAACTCTGTCTTCCAGCATGCAGGACGGGGGCTGGCATTCTAAGTAGGCTGGGACCCATGGTATTTGTACACCAGTTCTACTTAGCTGTCACCTGCTCCCTGGCTGCTGGCTCAGGGTAGCTTCCAGCCAGGACAAACCCACACTCCTGGGCAGGTTCCCATCACCTATGCTCTGCAGTCCTCTTGGATGAGTGGCTGCCCATGGTAGCCAGCCCTGGTTGAGGGGCTCAGTGCATGGCCGCCTGGAGAGCAGGGGCGAGACTGCAACTGTGAGGCCGACTCCGCCACCTGTGGTCACGGCTGTGGAAGGCTCAGGGTCTGGGAAGGCCAGAGTTCTCAGCCCCACTGCCACCCAGCTCAGCCATAAGCGGAGGCCTCCAGACAGATCCTAGGAGTCCACAAACAGAGTCATCCAAGCAAGCCTGCATCGTCAAAGGGGACTGTGGTGGTGCACACCTATAATCCCAGTGCTCGTCAGAGGGACCGGAGGCAGGACACAGAGCTCAAGGCCAATATGGGCTACATGGCAAGAACCGTCTATAAAGCAAGCAGTTTCTACACCCACGTCAGGATGGGGTGTGCAGAGTGTGAGATGGGACACCCCTACACTCCTCTCACAGGCCTCTCCCATGGGAGGCATCTGGGGCACGATGTTCACTTTGAGGTGTGACGACGGGGGGGGGGGGGCGCGCAAAAGTCACACAGGAAAAGTGTGGTAGGAAATGGCCAAGCAGTGGCTTCCTCACTGCTGGCACTGCCAGCTTGGCAAGGGGTGTGGTGAGGTGGAGGGTGCCCTGGGAGGGCATGGTCCTCTGCCTTGTCTGAATCTTTCTGTGGCCTTGCTTGAGACTGGATGGAAGAGGAGTGGCCTGGTCACCGAGTCCCCTGGGCATCCCCAGATGGAAGAGCTTTTCCTCTGAAACGGGCAGAACCAGGGCCAGCCCCACCCCCTGTGCTGGTTTCTCTCACACTGGTCCCTCCCTGGCAGTGAAATGTCAGAAGGCTGGCTCAGTTTCCCTGGTCTAGAACCCAAATTCTCAGGCCCACAGGGAGGCACGACCCTGCTCAGGCCCTGCCCTACAGCCACCGAGGGATGGAACCATGGTCACCAAACTAGAGGGGTCCCCACCATTCCACACCTAGGAAGGGCTGCCCCACCCCTTCTCCAAGTTGGCCCCACATGTGGATGGACCCTACCACCATGTCCCAGCAGCCCCTGCCTGGCCACACACATGCCTGCCAGCCAGGGACTTCCCCTTTGGGCCTGGGAAAGCACAGGTGGGCAGGGGCAGGTCTGGGAGGCCACCCTTGGGGTTCCAACTAGGCGACAGAACTGAAAGAGCAAACCCAGCTTCCAAGTCCAACCACGTGTCACATGCAGAAGAGGGTGCGGGGCCCACTGCTCTGCTCCACCAGGCGGTGTGGGGCGTCTAAAGATGGAAGAAGCAGCAGGGTGGGGGCTGCCTGCCTGCCTGGAGCCTTAACTTTCACTTCACGTTGGGCCCTGTCTTCCCCACCGAGCTCTGCATCCTATCCCTTGACCTCTCAGAAGCCAGCAGCAGGGTTAGATCCAGAGCTAGTGGTCAAGGCTCTGGGAGCATGAGACTCCTACAGCCAGGAGCAGGCTGCGGGTAACCCAACACCCTGCTGGAAAAGAGGTGCATGGCCGACACCACCCCAGCCCCTTCAGAAACCCAGTCTTTGCGGCCCGGACAATCTTGGTTGGCACATTCAGGTATGTTCAACAGGCACCTACACAATCTGCTCAGGGGCAGTGACAGAGGTAGGCCAGAAGCCAACAGCCACGGGGAAACCGCACAGCCAGGGCAGAAATGACTCCCAGGCTGAGGGAGAGGGAACGCACAGAAATCAGAAAAGGACCTGCCCCTGCCTGTACTCCCTAACACCTGGGACCCTGTAGCCTCATAAGGAAATAAAGCAACAGTCAAATGACGCCACTACTTCCCAAGGACCTTTCCCACCAAAGCAGACAAAAGCACCACAAAACAGTTAGTTAGAAAAGTCTTTTAAAGTTTTTAAATTAAAATTGCACCCTGGTGTGATGTGACTTTAATTTAGGAACTCAAAAGGCAGGCTCTCCCGAGTTGTCACCCTCTGGTACTGGACACGGACACGAAGAGGCTGGGGACCTGTGGGGCAGCCAAGTATCCATTCAGAGGTCAGCCAACTTCTCAGACCTACCGGCTTTGTACACCCAGCTGGGGACAGGGCGACAAGTTTCATGGCCACTGAGAGGCCTCCACCAGCAGAGATGAAAGCTCCATTCACCAGCGATTGATAGGAAAGTCCACAGTTCCAAAAGGACCCTTCTGGGACCTCCCTGGGGGGTGCTTCCTAATGGCAGATGTGACTTCTAAAATGGGGAGCACATCCATCCGCCGCTATGACTATGACCAGGGCACCCCTTTGTTCCCCAAATTGGGCAGAGGAGGAGGTACTGTCAAGGAAAGGGACTTTTTTGGGCCATTCCCTTCCGATGCCAACACCCCTGGTGTATAGGCCCACTCTCACACACATTAAATTTATATTCATATATATTATAGTTATATATTAAAGAGGAAAAAACTTTCCCAAAGAGAAACTCCTGAAGAACCCAAGTGGCTCAGGACGTTTACTGTCCCCCCCCCCACAAAAATTCTCTTATAAAATCTTCCAGTGCGATCTTCAAGAAACCCCCCACCCTCTTGTGTCTTCCCCCTCCCCAGCCTGGCTGTGTCCCCACAACCCTGGACTGCCCCCATCCAGCCCAGTGCCATCCAGTCTCATCTCTGGCCATCCACTGCCGCCATGGCTTTCTGCTGGGCGCCACCCTGCGATGCTCCAGGGGGCCACGTGGGCTGTGGGCAGTGGAGATGATGGAAGGAGCTGGGGGAAGAGGGTGGGATCCAGGGCGTCTGGTGGTTGGGTGGGGATGCGGCCCAGAAGGGGCTGAAGTTTGCAGGGGGGGAGCAGGCCACGGCTGTCATGGGGCTGTTGCTGTTCTGCAGACCCTCAGAGGCTCGAAGCTTGGAGAACATGGCTAGTGCATCAGGGAAGTTGGGCGGTGTGGCAGGGGTGTTGCTGGGAGTACACATCTGTGGGAAAAAAGGTGTGGGTGAGGGTCCTGGCACCTCTAGCCTCTGTACAGGCAACTTCAACAGACCACCCATCTCCCCCAGAGCCAAGAGCAAAATCCAAAGGCACTGCTCAGTGCTCAGAAACGAGACCAAGGGCCAAGAGATGCCAATGGTTAATTCCGAGTGAAAGCTAAGGTGTCATCTTGAAAGGACAAGGAGCAGCCCAGGACACCAATGCCCAGCTCCTTTCCCGGCTAGGGAGGCCAGCTGGCTCCTTCCACGATCCACCCTCACACGCCCCCAGGGTGTTAGACACCATGGAGCAGGCTAGGTAGAGGGTCTCCACCCTGTGCCAGCCACAGACATACCAGCCACAGAAAAGCTGCCCTTTCTCGGGGTTTCCATTCACTCCCCAAGGTTAGCCAACACGTCTTGGATCCTGGCCCCCTCCACTCATATCTCCTACAAGCAGATCTGGTTAGCTCAACTCTCTTTCTGTATTACAAATGAGGAAACTGAGACCCAGGGGTTAAGTCACAACAGAATGTGTATCCAAGGCAGGTGCAAACGCGGACATTGACTCTGCAGGGTCCCAGGCATGCAGGCCCAGGCGCAGAAGCGTCTCTCCAGCCTCACTCTTTGTTCAGGGTTAAGTGACACTCAGCTCTGGGTTCCCAGCACAAACATGCAGTCACCCAGACGCCAGCAGCACACCCCTGGTGTAACAAGTACCACTGCCCAGCCCATGGACTGGACACAGGGGGGTCAGAACCCAGGACCTACATGACTGACTGTGACCTCAAAGCCTCTCCTCCCTTTCTCTGAGGCCAGGGAGTCCTCTCAGTCTCTCCCAATTTTAGCAACACTGGCTCCTCCCCAAGGCACAGGGGGTGGGGGGGGTGAGACACATAACAGGATGCTAGAATTTAATCACTCTAGTTAAAGCATAGCCAGAAATTGAGGCAGGGACCCCACCTCACCCTGTCCATTGAGGCTGTGCCATATCAGATCCTAGGGGACCTGGACCATTGTCTGTTCAAGGGCCAAAGGCCTCAGCCAGGTCTAGCCCCACCCAGGCACATCCCTCCTCCCACCACGATTCCTTGCCCACCCCTATGACTTCTGTGCAGCAGGAAACAATGAATGGGGGTTGTGGCCGACAGTGGAGTTGCATCACAGCAGCGTGACTGACTTCCCCAGTCTTCCGAGCCAGGGGCCAGGTCTCTTAAGAGTCGACCTGCTCTGAAGAACAGCTGGAAGGTTAGCAGGGCCTGTACCCATCTGCCTGAGTAAACTCGTGGATCCCTGGGCCTCTGCTTTCGTGAGAGCTGGGGCTTGAACTACATTTTCTACAGCCCTTTCTGTAATCTCTTCAAGTAATTGTGTCTTGGAATGGCCCCATCCTCCAGCTTCCTCTCAACAACTGCCCTTCGAGCCCCTCCCCCATACACAACAGGGGACCCTTATCATTTGTGATGCTTCCTCCTATGGTGGCTGGCAATAAGCAGAAGCCTTTACCAGTTATGGTAACGAATTCAGAGAAAGGATCTTCCTAGATAGACCAGGCTGACCTAGAGTTCAAAACAATCCTCCTGCCTCAACCCCCCAAGTGCTGGGTTCTAATATTTTTTAAGTTTTCTAATTATTTTGTCTCAAAAACAGCACTGACTCCCAGAACAGGGCTGTTACACTGTGCTGATGAAGCGCCTAGCTCATTCCCAACAGATGCACTGATTACAGCTCAAAACTTCCTCAGGGAAGTTTCCAAAGGGGAACACACACACTCTCACACATGCACTCACACACACTCACACTGACAAACTCACAAGCACTCACTCACACACTCTTCCACACACAAACTCATACACGCACACATACACACTTGCAGGGGTGGGGGAGGGGGAAAGGGACCAAACAGGACTCCAATTCAAGCTGAGGCCTAAGCACAGGCCAAGCTTTTCTGAGCGGTCTTGTGGGAAGTTAGAAATTGAGTTAGGGATGGAGAAAGAGTATTCCCAGGACCAGGAATCTAAAAGTGTGTATAGATGGATGCAGGGAGGGGTCTTGGAGGTGATTCCTTTCCTAAGAGCCTGGCCTCAGCACCATTCACTTTTCCAGCTTACTCCATAATACTAAAAGGCAGTTAGTTTAAATGGAGGCAGACAACTCTCATTTCTCAGGCCTCCCTGACTGGAAGAGAACAGTGCCAAGAAGAAGAGCCAGCAGAGGGGCAGCCTCCATGTGGAGTGTGCCTCCTGGGGAGAGCCAGGAACAAGGACACTCAACTAAAAAAATGCCAAAAATGTCCAACAGCAAAGCTTCTCAGGAATAATGTTTTACCAATCCTCCACGGGGCTCAGGCCCTCCTACATGTTCAGAGCTAATAGATAACCAGGGATTGAGGTGGAGAGGAGATGGCCTGGGCCTCAAGAAACCTGACCAGGAGGGCAAAGGCTCTGGCCTGCAGCTAAGTTGGGAAACAAAACCCAGGTTCAAGGCACTTGTCTTCCTGGACTGCCTGTCTCTTCACATACTGACATTAAAAGGAAGTCTTTACCTTCAATTAGGTATATAAATCTGTATGTCGTCCATACAGGGTACGCTTCCACCCCCCACCCATGCTCTGTAGACAGAGCTGGGCTTCCGGAGCCAGGGTGGATCTACGCCTTCCTGCAGCACTGGGGGGTGGGGTGTGTATGTGTGTGTCTGAGAGCTGCATCAACCCACTGATCCCGTGTGTGTGTGTGTGTGTGTGTGTGTGTGTGTGTGTGTGTGTGTGTCTGTGCCAACCCCCAAACCCCCGCTTCCGTCCCCGTCCCCTGGGCCCCCCAGGTCTGGTTATCACCCAGTCCCTTCTCCATCCTCTGCCACCAGACCCCCTGGTCCCTGCGGGTCCTCCCCTGCACGCCCACCCCACGGCCCCTGGGCCCAGGGCACAGCGCCCGGCGCCGGGCCTCAGGCCCAGATCCAGGAGCCTGGAGGCGGGTCCCAAAGTTGGGCGAGCCAGCGCCGGCCTGGGAGCGCTCTTTCCTGGAAGACATTTTGGCTCTTTGTTTACATTCGCGGCGCGCCGCTCCCCGGCAACATGGCTGTCACCGGCGCGCTGACAGCGAGCGACCGTCCGCGGCCCCGGGCGACACTTACCATCTGAGGGTGGTGGTGGCTGTTGGGAATGTTGCTTTCCTGGAAGAACGCGCTCAGGGCGGTCTGCGGACAAACGTGGGACGCGGCCGGCGTGAGCGAGGCCCGGCCTCCCGGCCCCCGGGCCTCCCCGCCGCGGGCCCCGCGCGCCCGGCCCCCGCGCCCCGCGCCCCCGGCCCCCGGCCCCGCGCACCTCGAACTGCCAGTGCGCCGCCTGCAGCAGCTGCTGCGCCTGGTCGGCCGCGCAGCCCGCGGCCAGCACGAACTGGTTGATCATGACCTGGTGCCGCAGCTCGTCCGTGTTCACCGACATGGCGCTGGGCGGCCGCCCCGGGCTCGCGCTCGCAGCTCCGCCGCCGCCGCCGCCGCCGCCGCCGCCGCCGAGTGTTGTGGTCCGGCTCGCGCGGCCGCGCCGACGCCGCAAACAACAGCGCGGGGCGGGGCCGCCGGGCCCAACGTTCGGGGGCCGCGAGCCGCCGCCGCTGATTGGCCCGCGCGCCGCCCGACCGGCCGCCGGCTCCCACACGGACGTTCGATTCGAATCCTGCGGCGGGCCCGGCCGCTCTGTTTCTCTTCTCCAGCGGCCGCGCCCATTGGCGGAGCCGGCGCCCCGGCATTGGCCGGCCGCCGTGTTTTGGCTGCTCCTGGTCGCGGATTGGCTGGGCCCGGTGTCGGGGGCGGGGCCTGGAGCGCTGATTGGCCTACCGTAGGCCGGTTTGAACTCAACTCGAAGACCTTGAGTGCGCGCTGATTGGCGGAGCTTGCCCTGTGTTTGCGGTTGTAGGCGTGGGGGTGGTGCTGGCCAAGTTCATTCATTACTTCATTGAAACGGAACATGCTCAGCTGGAAAAGCGAGACCGAGTGGCTTTGACTCATTTCCTCTGAAAGATGTGGTCATCTCGAGAAACAGAATGATCAAAATAGAAAACACACAGAGAACCTTTGCAGCTACTCGACTCCCAAGAGTATTTAAATTTTAAATAGCTTCTAAACAGTCTCACTAAAAAAAAAAAAAAAAAAGAAAAAGAAAGAAAAAAGTTGGAGTACGAAATCTAAAGTACAGCGCACAGTGTAAGGGCCTAGGTTTAATTCCAAAAAAGAAAACAAAACAAAAAAACACTATCAACAAAAGGGCGCGGTAACACAAGCTTTTAATTGCAGCACTGGGGGTTGGGGGGGGGAGGCTTCTCTGTCTTGAGTTGGAGACCAGCCTTGCCTACATAGTGAGTTCAAGGACAGCCAGGGCTACATAGAGAAAGTCTGTGTACTCGAACACACACACACACACACACACACACACAAGAAAGAAAAAGCTGGTTAGTGGCAGGTTTTGGCAGGAAGATTTTTTTCCCCTCATCATTCACTATTGTTTGATCAACGGTGAATCGGTACATATATTCATAAAGAGTTTATGTTGGTTTGGCTATTAAAGTGGCCTAAAGATGACTTAGGGTACGTGAGATGATGAACTTGGCTTATAAGGGAAATATTACACATTGTAAAGTAAAACCCTCACACGTCCATGGTTCTCTACTGTGGGAAGGGGGCCTGAAAGGGTTCCCTCCCTGATCTGGGGGAGTGGATTAGGGACTTACTGTTCAAAAAGACTTACACCTTTCCTCTTCAGAACTAATTACAGAGCACATCTTGACTCGTTAGGGCTGTGCAGAACAGAAGGACAAGAAGAAAGCAAGCCCTGTTTCCATTTACTTACCCGTGAGAGTCAGCTGCATGGAAGTTGGGTCTCTCTTTCCATGATCTCCAAAATCAGACTCAGGCTAACAGGCTTGAAGGCAAGTGCCTTTTCTCACCAAATCACCTATCCGCCTTATTTTTATTCTATGTAAACGGAATCAATCTTCCATCTAAAGAACTTGACCATTTTTGAAAAAAGTCTACATAATGTTTACATACTGATGTTTACATACGTAATGTTTACATACTACAACCAATGTTTACATACTGATGAAGACACAGTAGGCGTGGGGCTGGTTGGTGCAGAGCTTGCTTAGCATGCCGGAAGCCTAGCGTGCCGGAAGCCGGGCTATCTCCCTGGGACCACAAGACAATATAATTTCTTTGCGCAGTAGAATGAGTCATCTCATTTGCCTTCCTGTTTGTTTGTTTCAAGGGGGTAGGAAAACTATAATTATTCTTGGACACCCAGAATTCCCATAGGCTGAGGCCAGGAGTGTAGTTGGGAAGCCCAAGTATAGTTTATCCCTCCACATCCATGTCAGGGTCCCCTCGAGCTACCAAAATCTGTGGACACTCAACTCCTTTTATATAGCATAGTATATAACATAGCATAACATTTAACATGCTCCCTACACAGCCTCCCATATATTTTAAATACTTTCTAAAGACTCTATAAAAACTAACAGAATGTAAACTAAAATTGTTGTACTGTGTTGCTCAAAAAAATAAGAAGGAAGGTGCGTGCATGTTTAAAGAGTCTGCACAGACACAGTCTTCTGTCTGAACATTCTTTTTTAGCGCTGTTTGGTTGACTGCAGAGATGTGGGTGCACAGGCCGGGCGGCACCTGTACAGCCTCCAGCCCTGCTCTCCCAGGTAATTGCAAGATGGAAATAGGAGGAAGCAGCCAGCAGCCAAGAGCTGCCCCAGAACAAGGAAGCACAGTCATTGTGGGCTCCGGGCTCTCACAAGCACACACAGGTGTCAAACGTGCCAGGGTGGTGAGTAGCAAGGGCTAGCTTGGGTACAGACATTTTAAGAGAACGTGCCTGTCGCCTTAATTAAAAAGTTCTCACTCCCACCATAGTGGTGTGTGAAGGCCTATGTAATCCCAGCATTTGGGGGGGCCGAGGCAGAAGGATCAGGAGTCAGATGCTAGCCTGGGTTGTGCAGAAAATTCAAATCCAACTCTCAAGGAAGATAAAAGCTGGAAGCTGCCAAATCTGTTATTTCCTGGACATCAAGGTAACTCATCTGTAAGGATTATCTAATGTTTTCCTTGTTCAGGACACAGCTGTGGGCAATTGGGATGGGCATAGCAGGTGAGCCTCCTAAGCCAGAGGGGCTGGGGCTCAGGAGGTCTTCTGTAGGCAAAGGTCACCCCAGGAGGAGGCCGAAGAGCTGCAAAGCTGAGCCTGTGAGCTGAGGTCCTGACTGAAGGAAGGGATCAATACTCACTCCTGCCTCTGAGAATCTGGCTGGGGATGAATGCTGGGAGCAGAAGGAGTGCCCGGCTCCCTGGACCAGGAAAGAACGAATGAGGTCATGCTTGCAG
Organism: Cricetiscus sungorus; assembly: GCA_030556225.1. Taxonomy (NCBI): domain Eukaryota; kingdom Metazoa; phylum Chordata; class Mammalia; order Rodentia; family Cricetidae; genus Cricetiscus; species Cricetiscus sungorus. Next base: position 91,396,016 of record JANBXA010000069.1, on the reverse strand, counting down.
AGGACTTTGAGGTCAAGATGAAAGCAAATCAAGTGCAAGGTATTATTAACTGAAGGTGTTATTATCTTAATCTGAGAGGACAATACAAGGCCAGTGAAAGACTGCAGTAAAAACAAGCCATTAACAACAAACGAAACACGGTGGTAGCCTCGGAGAGAACACAGTCGTTGTTGCATCAATGGCGACGCTACAGAGCAGCAACTGAGAAAGAGAAACAATCTGCGTCTGTGTTTCCATGCGTGGTGCATGTGTAACAACATTATTGTGAGCCAGCCCCAAAGCAGGCTCAGGGCTGCCGGCTCCCAGTAGCCCTGTGCTAAGCACTTCCCGGGAGCTGGGCACCTCTTGTTTCCATCTGGGGACCACTAGGGATCCATTTCCCAGGTGAGGCTGCTGAGGAACATGGGAGGAAAGGATTCTGACCAGCATCACACGTTTACAAGTCATGCCACGCCCTGCTATCTCCTTTACTACCCGTTATCACTTCAGTGGGTTCAAGCTCCTCTAAGCAAGCATTTTCATAGGCTCTGAGCTATCCACTGGAGAAGCTAGAAGTGAGTGGGCCCTGAGGGTCGAAAGGGTACCAGCTGTTTTAGGTAATGATAGAGAAAGGTAGAGAACCTGCAGTCCCACCATCATCTGATTGTTTGGTTTTTCAAAACAGTTTCTCTATAGCTTTGGATTTTGGAGGCTGTCCTGGAACTCACTCTGTAGACCAGGCTGGCCTGGAACTCACAGAGATCCACCTCTGTCTCCCTCCGGAGTGCTGCTTTTAAAGGTGTGTACCACCACCCCCGCCGCCTGGCTTGACTTCGGGTTTTATTTTTTTTTTTTTATTTATTTTTTTTTTTTTTGAGACAAAGTCTTCATGTAGCCCAGGCTGGTTTGAACTCACGAGGTAGCTAAAACGGAACATCCAAGTGCTGGGGTTGGAAGCCCACACCAGCAGTCCCGGTTCTTCCTTCTTTCTGCCTCTTACGCCCTGGACTGAAACAGCTCCAACAAAGCTGAGGGCAAGAGAGAACATGAAGATGCCAGGTCCCTAATAAGTCAAGGTCCTTTCCCAGTAACGATGGGCAAGGTCAAGTTTGGGTGCATCTGGGAGTTCGTCTCATCCCCAAATCTTCTTCACTCCCTCATTTCCTGCCTGCCTGTCTTCCTCTAATACTGCCCACATTTTTCTTTTTAGACGGGGTCTTCCTATGTAGCTCTGCTAGGCCTGGAACTTGCTGACGTCAGGGCAAAGCTGAGATGTGAGTCCACACCGGTGTCTACAGCCTGAGGCTGTGGTCTCTCCGTAGCCCTGGCTGTCCTGGAACTCAGTATGTCCTGGAACTCACTGTGTGTGCGTCCTTATTTACCAAATTCTACTTTCCAGTGCAGTCGGCCTGCTGGACTCTCCCTAGATAGTACTGACAAGGTAGGAAACACCTTTCCTCTGTGGTTAGAGACAGAAAAGCCAAGACTAATCCCCAGGTGATGGCTCCGTGCTGGTTTATACCAGATCCTGTTTTCTACAAACTGTCACAAGCCTCACAAAGGACAAAGGCCAGACCACTCCCAGCCTAGTTAAAGGCATTTCCCCAAAGCAGCACTGTGGTCTGGACAGCCTGTGCTGTCTGTGCCTGGCGGCCAGGTGATAAGATAGCCCCACCTCTGGTTGCTAGGTGTGTGTTACCCACAGGGGAAGGGAGACAAAGGGAGGGTTGAGGAACAGCCTCAGGTGCAGCCTCCTCCTTCTTGGGCAGGACTCTCCTTGAAAAGGAATAGGGAGGCCTGGAGCCAGCCGTCCATCCCAGCTCCCCAGTGACATCTGGGTACTGAGGACAGACTACAGGCCCGCCCCGTACTGGCTCTTTACATGAATCTCCTCGTTTAGTAGAGAAACACAAAGGCCCAGGCCTATGCATCGCACACACACTATAAGGGACCACACAGATCTCCTTGTTCTTTTGTACTGAACACAATTTAAGAAGCCTAAGGCCAGTACCTTTGCAGTCCCTGGGAACAAAAGACCCTTCCCAAAGTCATACCCTGCTTTTGGTTTGTTTTTTGAGACATGTTTCTCTATGGCTTTGGAGGCTGTCCGGCTGTCCTGGAACTCTCTCTGTAGACCTACTTGAACTCACAGAGATCCACCTGCATCTGCTTCCTGAGTGCTGGGATGAAAGGACCACCACTGCCCGGCTAGTTCTCAATTCTTGACCGCATATGCTTACCTTCCAGAGACAACAGTGGGTTTGGCCTGCCTAGTGTGAGACTCAGTTCCTCTCTGTTATCCACCCTGGTGGATGAGCTTAGTGGGGGCCCCGAACCGTGTGGATACCTCTCTGAACGAGATGGCTTTTAGTTTTTCATGCCTCCGTAAGGCAATTCTTATCAAGCTAGCAATTATAGATCATAAGGAAATAGTCTGAGGAGGCTCATTAGAGCACGGAGAACCGAAACAGGGATGGATTTGGGTCAATACAGGAACTGGAATTGGGCTGCGAGAAGGAACAGCATGAAGCAAAGCTAGGTCATATCATTTAGGGGCCAAGCATGGTGGAAGGTACCTGTAATGCCAGTATTCAAGAGCCTGAGGCAGGAGGACCACTGTGAATTTAGAGTCCAGCCAAGGATACATAGCAAGGAGACCCAGCTCTACCACTGGTGAGGATTTACCAGAAGGACTCCAAGACAAAACATCACACTCACTTGGACATCCATGTTAAGTGCAATATTGTTTACAACAGCTGAGCTGTGGATACAACCTTGGTGTCCAGCAGCAAAGAAAAGGTGAAGGAGGACGTGATGTACGCGCACAGTGGAATTAAATACTTTATATTTACTATTCCATGTGCATGAATGTCTCACCGCATGGCAAAGCACCACGTGTGCCTGGCTTCCACGGCGGTCAGAAGAGGGCATTGCATCCTTCGAAACCGGAGATACCACCAGGTGGGTGCTGAGAATCGAACCCAGATCCCCCAGAGGAGAAACAAGAGCTCTTAACTTCTGAGCCTTCGTGGCTCCAGCCCCTTCACAGTGCATTTCTGTCGGCCAGAAAGAAGAAAGTTAGTATCATTTGCAGGAAACTGGAGGTAATCATAGTAAGTGAAGCAAGTCAATTTCAGAAGCATGAGCACTGTTGGTGTCCTCTCGTTTGTGATACCTAGACTTTTATACAGTGCACAGACTGTATAAAAGGTGGGAGTGCAATTGTCCAGGGGGACCTAGGGGACTGACGGGAGGGGGAGGGGAAGGCAGAGGGTGGAAGTGCAGTGGGTGAGGTGGGGGTGTGAGAGGGTGTCGTGCACACCTGTACAGAAACTGAAAACAGAAGCCCAAGTGGGGGATGGGGGCAAAGAACCTGAGTTTGAGCCTCAGTCCTCACATAAACAAAGAAACAAAGAAGCCCAAATGGGGACTCTGCTCTGGGTGTGGAGCAGTGGTTGTACCTTTCTCTGGGGAACAAACACCAGTGTTGTCAAATTGGTGCCAGGTTAGACTAAACTGGGTTGTGGTAACTCACTGTAGAGTTTTACTTCTCACCTGTGCTAAGGTCACTGGGTCAAGAAAAACCACCCTCAGGGGAGTGACATCATTTTCCAGACTGCAGACTCTTCCATCTATGTGGCAGCTTCCAAGATGGCAAGCTAAAGCCCTGGGGCCTGCTTTTGTAAATAAAGTTTTATTGACACACGGCTGGCCTTATTTGGTTGTCATCCCAGACTCCGTGGTGGTGCTAAGGCTGAGTCAAGCAGTTGCTGCACAGAACACAACAGCCTACGATGCTTTCAATCCGTTCAGAAGTAGCAAGTCTTTTCTGTCCAGAAGAGTCACGTGACTTCTCTGAAGCGGAGGAGGAAGGGTGTGGAGACATGAGCAAGATCTGCTACCAGTTTCCCAGACAACTAGGCTGTTGGGCAATGGCATAAACTCAAGATTGCTCGCTTATCTCTGAATCTGGGAGTTTATTATTAGCTAGTTAGCTAGCTAGGTAGCATAGCTGACTTACTTTTTTCCCCTCTGTGTAGCCCTGACCGTCCTAAAACTGGCTCTGGAGACCAGACTGACCTTGAACTCACAGAGATCTGCCTGGCTCTGACTGCAGAGCTGGGACTGCAGGCTTGTCTACTATGGACTGATTCACTCACTTTCGTTTATTTATTTACTTACTTATTTATTCAAGACAGGGCTTCTCTGAGTAACAGCCCTAACTGTCCTGGAACTCGCTCTGTAGGCCAGGCTGGCCTGGAATTCACAGAGATCCACCTGCCTCTGCCTCCTAAGTGCTGGGACTAAAGGCTTTGCGATGCCGCTGCCGCCGCTGCCACCACCACCTTGCCAGAGTCCCTGTCCTTAGACCAGTCTGGTCTGGAACTCATCATGTAAACCAAACTGGCCTTGAACTTTCGGCAACCCTTTTGCCCTGCTTCCATGAGTTCTGGGATTATAGTCATAAGGTTTATTGTTTCATTTGATGATGTTTTTTTTTTTTGCAAGGCTAGGTATCTTATTGTTCTATTCCCATGGAGGGACACCATGACCAAGGCAGCTTATAAAGGAAAGCATTTAATTGGGGGCTGGCTTGCTTGCAGTGTCAGAGGGGGAGTCCACGGTCAGGGAAGCTGGGAGTACCACAGGAGAAGGCAGGCATGGTGCTGAAGCAACATGAGAGTTTACATCTTATCCACAAACGGAGGCAGAAACAGTGTGACTGGCACAGGTGAGGACTTTTAAAGTCTTAAAGCCCAGCTCCAGGGACACAACTCCTCAAACATGGCCACACCTCCTAATTCTTCCTAAAGAGTCTACCAACTGGGAGCCAAACAATCAAACCAGGAGGCTGTGGTGGCCATTCCCTTCAAACACCACACTAGGAGTAGAGCTAACGGCCAGGTTCATGGTAGACAATCACTCTATCACTGAGCTACATTCCAGCCCCATGCAAGGATTTAAAAAAAAAATATATTATTTAATCATTTTATTTGCTTGTATGTACATAGCACATGCAAATACAGGTCAAAGGTTTTTGATTTTTTTTATTGTTGTTGTTTTTTGTTTGTTTTAGAGATAGGGTTTCTCTGTGTAACCACTCTGGCTGTCCTGGGACTCACTCCATAGACCAGGCTGGCCTCCAACTCACAGAGATGCAGCTGCCTCTGCCTCCCAAGTGCTGGGATTAAAGGGGTGTGTGTGGTTTTTTTTTTTTTTTTTAGAAAACAAAAACAAAGTCTCCCTATGTAGCCCTGGCTGCCTTCAATTGTGCAATGATTTTCCTGCTTTTTTCTCCTGAGTATCCCTGTGGGTGATGTCACCCCCTAAACAGGTGGTCCTGGAGTATGGGCCAGCCAAGTCCTTGAAAGAATTTAAACTGACCAGGACTTGGCAGAAAAGAGGAGAGAAATGTTTAAAAGAAATATGAAGTTTCTCACAGCACAAGGTTTCAGTAACTTTCAAGGACAGAAGTGACATGTACTGAAGAGGGGACCGTGGGGGACAGACAGACAGAGAGAGAGACTGACTTGCTGAAGAGGGGACCATGGGGGACAGACAGACAGAGAGAGAGACTGACTTGCTGAAGAGAGGACCATGGGGGACAGACAGACAGACAGACAGAGAGACTGACTTTGTAGAAGTCAGGCATGGTGGCTCACATCTGTAATCCTAGCACTCAGGAAGCTGAAGCAGGAAGACTGCCAAGAGTTCAAGGTTACCCTGGGGTGTATCGCATGTTCCAGGCTAGCCTCGATTACAGGGTAAGGCGTCTCACAAAAGGGAAAGAAAAGAAGAAAAGAATCCAGACCAGAGCTTATATTAGACAAAGCCCCTGGCTGTTTCGTAGTTTGGTCATGGAGACCTTCCTGTCCTCGGGAGCACAGGCGATGAAGTCTCATTTCCTGACTGCAGGACAGCACTGGCTTTCTCTCGGCCCAGTGGGTGGCTGTTGACAAACACAGGGCAAGGGTTTGGCCACAAGAGGAAGGAAGTGCTCACCGTGCACAGAGCTCTGGGTTGTACACATCACAAATGGGAAACCCCCAGGTTGTGCCTGTCAGCTCAACACGTGTGCCAGGCTTGGCCAGGTCTGCCACGCCCTGAAGCCTACGGGCAGCTAGAGGAAACCTTGTGTCCTGCATTCAGTTAGTGGCTAGATCAGAACAGAGCCACCACCGACAGGGTTGTGTTTGGAGCCCAAGTGTCAGAATGGATAGAGCAAAAACAGCTCCCAAACTCCAGACCAGACCCAAATGGAGAGTTCTGAGAAATGAGAGAGGGTGCCCGGCAGGCAAATGGTTTCAGAAGTGCAGGGTTCAAAATGGCTTTTCAAGGTGGTTCCACACTTCTCGGCCAGAGTTCTTGGAGAAGCGGCAGTGGTGGTGGGCCCCTGGAATTCCACCCCCTGGCAGCCTGGGGCAAGAGCATTTTAAGTTCCAGGCAGAAAGAGACTTTGCCACAAACAGAGCAGAACACTACCAAAAAGAGCCTTTCATGACACCAGGCGAGCCGATTTGTGACAGATCCCCACGTCTGGGACCCTCCAGGAAGCTGAGAGGCAGAGACAGGAAGGACAGAAGTTCAAGGCCAGCTCCCCTACACGGCAAGTCAGAGGGCAGCCCCGGTGTGTTGGTTAGCTTCTCTGTCAACCTGACACAAGCTGGGGTCATCTGACAGAGGACTCAGAATTGAGAAAACGTCCCCGTCAGGCGGCTTGTAGGAAGCCTGCGGGGCACTTTTCCTGCTGGATCATGTCGGTGGGAGGGCCCAGCCCGCTGTGGGCGGAGTCACCCCACAGGTGGTCCTGGGTTGTGTGAGAAAGCAAGCTGAGCTAGCCCTAGGGAAGCAGGCCAGTGCACAGCATCCTCCCTGGCTTCTACTTGATTTCCTGCCTCCAGGGTCCTGCGAGGAGCTCCTGTCTTGGCTTCCCCTCATGAAGGATTCTGAGCTGCAAACTGAATGAAACCCTTTCCTCCAGTTGCTCTGCATTTAACACAGCAATAGAAACCAAATCAGGATTCTGGGCTATATGAAGCCCTGTCTCCAAACAAAACCAGAAAGGAAGCTGGGTGGTGGTAGTCCATACCTTTAGATCCCAATACTTGCTAGTTTGTTTGTTTGTTTTTTCGAGACAGTGTCTGCCTCCCGTGTGCTGGGACTAAAGGCGTGCACCGCCAGCGCCCAGCTTGTTTTTGCTGGTTTTATGGTTTGTGTATGTGTATTGTTTTTGAGAAGGGGGGTCTCATTCTGTACCCTAGGCTGAACTGAAACTTACCATGTACCCCAACTGGTCTCAAATTTGCATTCTTTATCCTACCTCAGCTTCTGTAATGCTAGAGTTTAAACAGTAGTGTTTAATCCAGGACTTGGTGTTTTAAAAAGGGGGCGTGTCTAAATTCAAATACAGAAGCAAGCCAGCAGCAAGTGACTTAGAGAAAAGAACAGAGGGGGATGTGTAGCACAGCACTTGGGAGGCTGAGGCAAGAGCCTTGTGAGTTCACCATCAGCCTGGCCTACTGCATCAGAGTCTGCCTCTGAAAACTAAAGAAAAACAAACAACAAATCCACCCGTGGCCAGCCTGCCGTGTTGGGGGCTAGCCTGCCTTGTTGGGGGCTAGCCTGCTGTGTTGGGGACTAGCTTACTGTGTTGGGGACTAACTTACTGTGTTGGGGGCTAGCCTGCTGTGTGGGGGGCTAGCCTGCCGTGTTGGGGACTAACTTGCCGTGTTGGGGACTAGCTTACTGTGTTGGGGGCTAGCCTGCTGTGTGGGGGGCTAGCCTGCTGTGTTGGGGGCTAGCCTGCTGTGTTGGGGGCTAGCCTGCTGTGTTGGGGACTAGCTTACTGTGTTGGGGGCTAGCCTGCTGTGTGTGGGGCTAGCCTGCTGTGTTGGGGGCTAGCCTGCCATGTGGGGGGCTAGTCTGCCATGTTGGGGACTAACTTGCTGTGTTGGGGACTAGCTTACTGTGTTGGGGGCTAGCCTGCTGTGTGGGGGGCTAGCCTGCTGTGTGGGGGGCTAGCCTGCCGTGTGGGGGTGTGGGGGGCTAGCCTGCTGTGTTGGGGGCTAGCCTGCTGTGTGGGGGGCTGTGTTAGTTGGCTCTGTCATCCTACTTCCTGAAGAAGCTGAGGCAGAAGGATCATTTGAGCCAGGGGCTTGAAGGTTGCCTAAACTATCTAGAAAGATCCTGCCTCAGGGGCTGGAGAGATGACTCAGTGGTCAAGACAGCTTGCGCTTTTCCAGAAGGGCCGGATTCAATTCCAGGTACATACCCACACATACATAAATAAAAAATAAAATCTTAAAACAAAACCAAAACCAGAACCCTATCTCAAGAAGGAAGAGGAACAGTGAACGTGAAGAGAGACAAAGTAACAGTCACAAGGGTGGCGGTCTGGGGTCTGGGCGGCAGTGAATTGACCTGAGTCACCGGTGACCCCTGGGGTAGGCTCTCCCTTTGAGGCTGGTGGGAAGACCAGTCTACACCTCATAGGAACCCCAGGCAAGGTCCTGCTTCCTGTCCTGGCTGGGTTGCAGTGTCTTCCAGTGGGAAATGGGAGCAATATGGATACATGTCACCTGCTCCTATGCTTTCAGAGGCTCAGGAGCGCCTGCACGCGTGAATCAGACAGAACATGATTCCTACACTAGAATTTCTGAGGAGGAGAAGCCAGCTGTGGGCTGTGGTCTCACTGGTGGGATCTGAGCTGAGGTGGGTGTGGGAAGGGCACACGTGGCGGGAGTTCCTCCAAGCGATGCCATGAGCAGGGACAGCAGGCTGCATCTGGGACTCAGGGGGAGCAGAGGGAGGAAGTGCCTGGGGGTGAATGTCTTCCATAAAATAAGGGAGAGTCACCGAAGCTGTTGGGTGAAACTGTCCTAAGAGGACTCTTCTCAAAACCTTTTAAAATGTATGCTGTATGGGAGTATATTTGGAATTCAAGCGTGCCTGGCTCCAGAGGATTCTCTTCTGAGAGAGGGTCTCCCTCTCACTAGCCTGGGGCTCCCTGTGTAGCCGAGGATGGCCCAGAATCCTCCCCCTTTCTGCCTCGGCCTCCTGGAATAACAGGTGTGGGCAGTGTCTTGCTCAGACTCCTCTTCGTATAGATTTCATCTTGAAATACAAAAGATAACCACAGATGACTAAGCCAATAGAAAATATACACCTCGTGGTGCATAGGAGGGGCCCAAGGCTTCTAACAGCACCTAGATGGTAAACACTCTCTCTGTTTATTGTCCCATGGGGCTCTGCCCAGTCTTTGAAGGGCCCTAACCTGACAGTTATCGCTTATGTAAACAAACAATTAGCTCAGGAGTAAACGTGTCATTGTAAGGAAGTCCTGGTGGGTCAGCAGTGGACTCCACTGGCTGCCAGTTACTCGATGAGGCTCATGGGGCACTGGGGAGCCTGAGGTCCTAGTCCCTAGTGCCGGCTCACCCTTCCTTTCTCTCTTTTGCTCTTTGGTCTCTTTGCCTGGGAGGGGTTAGATGACTGTGGGGGTTGGGTTGGTGGGTTAATGAGTTCATGTAAGGCTGCCCTGGCCTTCAGTCCAGTTCCAGAAGGCTGTGAGATCCCTCCCTCTCTCTCTCCTCTCTCTTTACCTCTCTCTTTCCCATGTCTCCCTGAGTTTGTGCGTGAGTGTGCATGCTGACATGTGTGTGGACGTGCAGCTGAGTCTGGAAGTTGTCTCTCAGTGGGAGCCAGTACTTGCTGATTAGGCCAGCCTGGCCGGCTGCCCCAGGGTTTGCCTGCATCCGCCTTCCTAGCTCTGCAATTGCAATCCTGTACTAAATATAAATGTGGGTGCTGGTGATCAAAGTCAGGACCTCATGCTTATAGACAAGTCCCTTACCAACTGATCTACCGCCCAGCTTCCCTTCCCCTACATTCTTTTGAAAGACTGAGTCACATGACATAGCCTAGGGTAGTCTGAAACTATATAGCCAAGGACGAACTTGAACTCCTGATCCTTCTGCCTCTGCTTCTGATTCAACCTTTCCTCCCCCTCCTTTTATTTTCCTCCTCCTTTTTTTTTTTTTAAAAAAAATTCATTTACTTGCTTATTATGCATATAGTATCCTGACTGCATGCATGTCTGCCCCCAGACCAGAAAAGGGAGTTGAACTCAGGACCTCTGGAAGAACAGTCAGTGCTCTTAACCTCTGAGCTACCTCTCCAGCCTCTCCTCCTCTTCCTTTTGAGACAAGACCTCACTATGTAGCATAGGTTGGCCTTGAACTCACAATCCTCCCGATTCAGCCTCCTAAGTACTGGGATCATTGGTGTGAATCACCACACCTCGAACAAAGCAACATGGCTTTCTGGAAAATACCCACTTACTTTTATTTGCACGTATGGGCGTTCCTGCATGCGTGTATGTGCACAAACATGAAGGCAGGTGTCCATCTCTTCAGGCTGTGGGATGCATTATGTGGGTGCTGGGAACCAAACCCAGCTTCTTTGCCAGAGCAGCAAGTGCTCTTAACTGCTGAGCCATCTCTCCAGTCCCAAGAGGAGTTTCCCTGTTTCAGTTTGAGCACAGGCATGGGGAAGTTCGCGGGAGTGGACACCGCTTGCTGGCTGGCACTGTGCTGGGGACAGCTGGGCACGGACACACTTGGATTGGGTTTCTGAGCTCCTCCCTGGAGTTGACTGACTGTGCTCTTAGCTCAGCCTGACAAACAAAGCAAGATGGAGGCAGGAGGCAGGCAGGCAAGTGCAGCACACAGGGTGCTGCTGTCACCTGGGTGCAGTCTCATTGCTCAGGACTGCCTCTCTAAGGTCCCTTGCAAGTTAGATGACCCAATCAGAGCAGGCATCCTTTTTTTCCTTTTTTTAAATTTAAATTTTCAACAAGTTTGTTCTACATGTCAATCCCAGTTCCCTCTCTCTCCCCTTTTCCCCTGTTTCCCTCCAACCCCCATCCCATCTCCTTTCTGCTCCCCAGGGAGTGTGAGGCCTTCCATAGGGGATCTTCAAAGTCTGTCATATCATTTGGAGCAGGGTCTAGGCCCTCCCCTGTGTGTCTAGGCTGAGAGAGTGTCCCTCTATGTGGAATGGGCGCCCAAAATCTATTTGTACACTAGGGATAAATACTGATCCACTATCAGAGACCCCATAGACTACCCAGGTCTCCTGACTGACACCCATGCTCAGGGGGTCTGGGTTGGTCCTATGCTGGTTTCCAGCTGCCAGACTGGGGTCCGTGAGCTCCCACTTGCGGAACAGGCATTTTGAAGGCAGTCTAGGAGAGCCTGGGGGCCTGAGAAGCCCTGTGGGTTGGGGGAAGGGAGCGGCAACAATGGACTGCGGGGGTGGGGGTGGGGGTGGTGGGGGTGGTGGTGGTGGGGAGAATAGAAACGCAGAAACACCCTGGGAGAAGGAAGAGAATTTGTTCTCACTTTCCCCCTTTGATCCTCTAAGCAACCACAGTTGAGTATTTATTTTGTTAGAGGTCTGGGCTGTCACTACACTGCCTGCCCCAGACTCTGGCTTCTCTGGGTAAAGAGAGACAGATGCTGGGCTCCACGCCTGCCTGGTCTGTTTCCGCTGGGAGAGTGTGCAGCCGATGAGTGGATGGATACTGAACTGAAACATTAGTAGCACATTCTTTGCTCATTGACTTTCCTGTGCAGAATGTGCAGTCCCGGCTGGGGTCAGCCCCAAACCGCCAACCACCGGAGAAACTGGGGAAGTGAAGACAAGAGGACAGGGGGTACAGAAATAAGCGTACAAGGTCTGCTGTTTGATGGAAACCATGTGTCATGTCAGTAAAGTACACTCTCCTAACTTCTCTGTTTCTCTTGTGTGTGTGTGTGTGTGTGTGTGTGTGTGTGTGTCTCCCAGGGCGTACATGTGGAGGCCAGAGAACAATTTCCAGGAGGTGATTATCTCTTTCCACCATGTGGGTTCTGGAGTGCTCAGACTTAGGTTGTTAGACTTTACAAGCTGAGCCTTCTCTCTGTCCACACCCCCTTCACACACACAAACCTCTTTTCCGTCGAGGCAGGGTTTCACTTGGTAGACCAGGTTGGCCTGAAAATCTCTATGTAGCTCAGACTTTCCTTGAATTCCACAGAAATCTAGCCTTAGACTCCCAAGTGTTGGATTATAGACATGAAACCAACTACCATGTCTGGCTTCATCCTGATGTTCTCATAGAGGTATTTGATTTTATTCACCCCTAATTTCCTCTCTCTCTCTCTCTCTCTCTCTCTCTCTCTCTCTCTCTCTCTCTCTCTCTCTCTCTCTCTTTCTCTGTCTGGTTTTTCTAGACAGGGTTTCTCTGTATTGTTTTGGAGGCTGTCCTGGAACTTGCTCTTTAGACCAGGCTGGCCTTGAACTCACAGAAATCCACCTGCCTCTGCCTCCCGAGTGCTGGGACTAAAGGCATGTGCCATGAACACCCGGCCACCCTAATTTCTTTGAAGTAATCTCTGAGCAGAAATAATATCTGAGGACACTCACTTTTCCAATGCCATATTTGTGAGGAACAGGCCAGAAACACAGCGAGGCAAGGGAGTCTTCATGGAGACTATGATGCTAAGAGTGAGGTCTGCCCTGGATGTTTACCTTGGAGCCACCTCACTTACCCCTCTCTAGTCCCTGCTACCCAGGGCTGTATGAATGCCAGTGTTCATTTACTCTTGACTGGAAAGTGAGTTAAGTTACAGACCCACCTGAGGATTTCGGCCATTAGAACAGTTCTGTATTGGAGGACCACTCTGACAATGACACTACCAAAGATGAAATAACACCTGACAAGAGACAAAATGGAACCCAGTTATGGGTGCGTGTTTGTAATCCCAGTGCTTGGGAGGCTGAGGCAGGACAGGACAATTCCTGCAAGTTCAAGGCCAGCCTGAGCTACATGGTGAGCTCCTGTCTCAAAACAAATCAAGCTAAAAAGGACAGACCAATTGCTGACATCCTGCTATCCTGAAACAGTGTGCCTTGGTCAGAGGTCCCGAAGCGTAGAGGATTGGCCTGTATGCCAGTGTTAGTACAGATGGGCTGCTCACCTGAGCAAGATGTACAGCTATCTACAGGAGACATGACAAATGTGAGTCGTGATTGTTCCTGGGAGTATAGGGTGTGTGTGCATACTTAGGGAGAGGACAACCTCAGGGTGTTTTCATGAGCACTGTCCACCTCCTCATTGGTCTGGACTGCATCTCATAGCTAGGCTGGCTGGATACTTATCCACCTTACTCCCTGGCTCACAGTCAAGGGCTTGCCACCGTGCTGGGCATTTTTATGTGGGTTCTGGGAATCAAACTCCTGTTCCAGCTTTGGAGTCAAGGGCTCTACTAACTATAACTATCTGCCCAGCCCGATGTAGGCTTGAATTAGCCACTGAAGTCAATCACCAGGGAGGAAGAGCTCAGGGTGTGCATGTTGCTGGAGATCCTGGCTTTGGGAGCCATCTTTCAGGGTGTGTGTGCCTGGCTTTGGGAGCGATCTTCTTCAGAGGACCTGGCCCAGTGGCAGGGTCCTGTGTGAACTGCAGATCCTGAGGCAGCAGCTGTCTCCTGGCCCTGCTGCTGGGGAATGCTGTGCCCCAGGGCAGTGTCTGTCAGCTCTAGCCTGCAGGCTCCCAGTTCTTCCTGTTGGGGAACTGTTGAAATGAGGACACACCTTGTGAGTGTGCGAAATGTGTATCCAGGGTGAAACCAGCATGGCCAAAAGGAACCAAGTGGAAACGCAAAGGAACTAGCTGTCCGGGTCTCACTTGTGCCTGTCACAAAGGAACTAGCTGTCCGGGTCTCACTTGTGCCTGTCACAAAGGAACTAGCTGTCCGGGTCTCACTTGTGCCTGTCACGTTTACTTCTTCCCTAGACCCTGGCTGAGAGGGGTTTGGACCTGATGGAATTCTGGGCTTTTACTTCTGTCTTCCGTGGATGTTTAAAGGAACCCTGAGACCCCAAAGGCTGGGCTCTTGGGGGCACTCTCTCAAGGGATGGTGAACAACAGGCATTTACGCAAACGAGGTGACATACTTGCTATTCATGCATAATTTCCCTACATGGAGCTCCACCCGCCCTGGACAGGTTTTCAAGTTAAAAGCATTTTTATGGCTCACTTGATAGCAGCCACGTCAGGGTTTTTTCTCTCAGTCTTCTCCCTCAGGCTCTCTCCCTGGCCCCGATCTCCAGTGAGAGAACAGAACAGAGCTGAAGAAGGCCCAGGGAGGAATGCAGGCCTCTGCGGCCCCAGCCCAGGCCCCTTGGAGAGGTTAGCTGACTACCTCACCTTTGTCCTAGGCACTGGCTGAGGCTCTTAAAAACTGTCAGGGCAATTATACTGTAGGCTAGAATTCAAACCCAATTCAGCAAAATTCTTGTTGATCCAGAACTTCCTTGTGTCTCTGGTGATCACTGGGTAAAAATGAGTTTTCGGGGCTGAGGTACAGCTCAGTGGGTAGTGTGCTTGCCTAGCTTCCATGGAGCCCTGGGTTCAATCCCCAGTGTCTCTAGTACTGAAAGATTGGACATGACTGTGCACGCCTGTAACCCAGCACTTGGGAGGTGGAGGCAGGAGGACCAGAGATTCAAAGTCATCCTGAGCTACATAAAGAGGCTACATGAGGCCTTGGCCTTCATACAGGCTCCTCCTGCCTCTGCCCACCAAGTGCTGGGATTACAGGAGTATACCATAGTAGGCTGTGGTGTTTTTAGGCAAAGAATATCGGATGAAGATGTTAAGTGCATAATAACATGTATAACTGGATTTCCATGAGTGAAAGGTTAAAATAGAGCCTGGAGAGGAGGCTACCTGCTTGCCCCTGTATGGTCCAGTCAAAGGCCCTCGAAAGAGTTTACAGCTTCCCACGGGGCTGGGCAGTAGTGGCTTATGCCTTTAATCCCAGCACTCAGGAGGCAGGTAGATCTCTGTGAGTTCGAGACCAGCCTAGTCTACAAGAGCTAGTTCCAGAGCAGCCTCCAAAGCCACAGAGAACCCATCAAACAAACAAACAAACAAACAAACAAACAAAACAACCCCCCAAAAAAACCCTAAAAACATCCCATGGGAACTGCCATGCTCTTGCCTGTTTTCTAATTAAGCAAAAGAAAAAATAAGCCTGGCACAGGGCCTCCCTGCTATGGTTGCTATGTCTTAAGCCTGTAGGTAAGGTAGAGGGGATCGACTTCTAGGGTAGAAAGTGTGATAGGAGATGGGAATGAAGGCAGGCAGTGAAGGCAGGCAGTGGTGGTGCAAACCTTTAATTCCCAGCACTCAGAGGCAGAGGCATAGGGATCTCTATGAGTTCGAGGCCAACCTGGTCTAAAGAACAGCCAGGGCTACACCGTGAAACCCTGTCTGGAAAAAAAAGATGGGAATAAATGCATGTCAGATTCCAAGCAGTCAGAGGTGGGACTAGAACAAAGGTTTTTCTTCTAGGTTTATTTGTATGAGTGTTGTTGCTTTTGTTTGTTGGTTGTTTTCTATGTAGCCCTGGCTATTATGGAACTCACTTTGTATACCAGGCGGGCCTCAAACTCATAGATATTCACCTGCCTGTCTCCCATTTAATCTGGCTGAGATTAAAGGCATGCACTACTGAGCCTGTATGAGTGTTTTGCTTGAATGTATGTCTGTGCACTGGTGCCCAAGGTCAGAGAGGGCATCAGATCCCCTGGCACTGGAGTGGAGTTACAGGTGCTTATGAGCCACTATGTGGGTGCTGGGAATCAAACCTGGGTTCTTGACAAGAACAAGAAGATGAGCCATCTCTCCAGAGTGTTCCATACGGGGTCTTGTAATCCCCAGTAGCGAGGTGGGCAGCACAGCGAGACCCCCATCTCGAAAATAAAAATGGAAGGGTTGCTTTCGTTTGTGTGTGTTTTCTGTTGTTTTCTATTAGGCAAGGTTTCATGTAGCCCAAGCTGGCCTAGAAATCACTAAGCAGTCTGGGGTTCCCAATCCTTTCTCTACCTCCCAAAGGCTGGAACGGAATGCTCTAGATTTCTGGCCCTAGTGTTTTACTGTTACCTAGCACCAGCCAGGAAGGATGTGTCTGAAGAGAAAGGACTGTGGCTCCAGTTCCCTCCCTAAGGTACATTTGGAAGCCTAATGGTTAGAGCCAGGGCCTGCAGGGAGAGCTCCAAACTCTCTGCCAGGGAGTCCTGGCAGAGTGTCTGGAGCAGGGACTTGGCCCTCCCTCAGTATCCGCTGCCATCCAGGAGACCTTGGAGAAAACCCAGGCAATTGTTCATAAGTAACTGTAGCACAGAGTCATTGGTTACTGCTGCTAAAAAAGTGAACAAAAATGCAAAATGCACTTGGGAGGTGAAGCAGGAGAATCAGAGATTCAAGGCCAGCCTTGGTAACAAGAAGCTCTGGCTTGAGCCTGGTGCCGGCACACGCCTTGAGAGGCACAGCTGGCAGGTTTCTGTGAGTTCCAGACTAGACTGGTCTACAGACTGGGTTCCAGAACAGCCAGGGCTGTTACACAGAGAAACCCCCATTTTGAAAAAAACAAAACAAACAAACGAAAGTTCTGGGTCAACATAAATTACATGAGGTCTGGGGCAAACAGCTGGGTAAAGATGTCTGCCAAGCCCAAGGAACCGGGTTCCATCCCCAAAACCCACATCACTGAAGGAGAGAAAAGACATCTGTGAAGCTGGCTTTTGACCTCTGAAATCATCTGGTGGCACAGAAGAGTTTCCACCCCACAACACACAAATAAAATGTAACAAACAAACAAAAACCCCCCAAACTTAAACCACATTCCCCTTGCAACACACACACACACACACACACACACACACACACACACACACACACACACACACACACACAGTACAACCAGGGGACAGTTAGATCTATAAAACAGCTTTACAACATAAACTAGGCAAGCAGTCACCCCAAACTATTCTGTATGTTGTTGGAAGTTCAAGTCGTGCTGAAGCAGTTTAAATTCTTGCTGATCAGTCTCCCCTCCTGGGAAACAAAAACAAAAACATAAATTAAAAAAAAAAATCCAAAACCTCATCAATCCCACAAATACAGAAATGTCTGTAATTACCTGAGCAATGACGTCTTCTGTCTGCCCAGGCTTCTCACTGGTGTGTGGTGTGTGTGTGTGTCTGTGTGTGTGTGTTTGTGTGTGCTTGCGTGTCCTCGGAAGCTCTACCCTGTTTGTTTGGAAATTCTTCACCCACAGGCCACACATGGGGCCTTTCCAAGGTCTCCAAAGGACATCGCAAAAGTGACAGGCTGCAAGTGATTATCTTGAGTTGACACTCTACCAAGTCAAACCCTAGAGGCTGTGTGAGCTGTCCCGGGAAGCGGGCACAAACGGCGTGTACAGAGGGGTGGCCACATCTCAGCGGGTCACCCAGCCTTCCCGTGGAGTCTTGGGGACAATTTGGGACGTGGGGTTGGCAGAGCACTTGGGGTTCTGGCCTGGCGGTGGGGGGCATGAGGGATGCGGGTGCTTCCCGTTGGGGGTCAGATCTGGGCAGCTGCGGAGGAGGTGGGGCCCTGGCTGCCGGGGCGGGGCGGGGCGGGGCGGGGCGGCCGGCTTTGGGACTCAGGGACAAAGGCGACGAGCTCGAGGCAGGCCTCCCCGGGGCCGCGGGGGAGGCGCACCCCGCGCGGTTACCCGGCCGGGACACTACTCAGGCCTGGCGGGGCCCCCGCGGCTTCCGCCCGTCGCGGCCGGGGCCTCCCGGCCACAGCGGGGCAGCCCCGGGGCCCCCGGACCCCTGCGCGTCGCTGCCGCTCAGCCCGGGGCCGCGTCCGCGCCGCAGCCTCCGCGCGAAGCACGCGCCGCCGGCTCCCAGCGCAGCTCGCTTCCCATTGGCTGGCCGGCCCGCGCGCGCTCCCGCCCCGCCGTCCCATTGGCTGAGGCTGCCGCGGTCCCCCCGCGCGCCGGCCGCCGCTGACATCACGCGGCCCGAGGCGGCGGCCCCCCCGCCCCCCGCCCCGGCCCCGCAGCCCCCCTGAGGCGGAGGCAACGCCGCGGTGCCGGGCGGAGGATGCTGCGCGCCCCGCAGGCCGCTCCCCGCCGCCGCAGCCGCAGCGCCTCAGCCGAGCGGGCCGCGGCGGGGCCCCGACCCTCGCATCGGGCGTGCGGCCGGCCGGCGCGCTGAGGCGCGGAGAGCGGAGCCCGGCGACGCCGCGGGCGCAGCGGCCATGGGCGCCCTAACGAGCCGGCAGCACGCGGGCGTGGAGGAGGTGGACGTCCCGTCCAATTCCGTGTACCGCTACCCGCCCAAGTCCGGTGAGCGCCGGGCGCGCGCCGCGGGCCGGGCGGAGGGGAGGCCGCGCGTCGGGGGCCCGGCGGCCCGGGCTGGGCCTCGGAGCCGGGGAGGCCTTGGGGGTGCAGGGCGCGGGGGAGGGGGTCCCCATCCCGGGTCCCCGCCGCGCAGGACTGCAGGTGCCTGCGGGGCCAGCGAGGTCACCCTCCACCCGGGACGCGGGCGGAGGAGGTGGGAGTCTGCTCTGCGGCAGGGACGCGCGCCGCCCGCGATGCCGCGTTGCAGGGGCTGCGGGGTTTGGAGAGGCATCCCTGGCCACCTGTGCCAGGTGCTGTCCCCCGGCCTCTGGGACGCGCCGGACTGGGTTTCTGCTGCGCTGGGGTGGGGACGGGGGACGGGGGTGAGGGAGCGAGGACGGCGACCTTGCTCGCGCTGTCCTCAGCCTTTCCAGAGCTGTCGGAGGAAAAAGCTAAGTGAGTAGAAATGTGTGGGGATCTGACAGTCACCTGGGTCGCCCCTTTGCTAGTTTGTGGCAACGGGATGGCTGGGGACAGGGCAAAATTATTTCTCAGACGCATACCGTCACTCGGAAAGGTAAATGAGTGCCTCCATCCTCAGCATCAGCACCAGCATTGCAGGACAGTTTTGACAGCAGAGGAGAAGGAAAATGACAAAAGTGGTCGAATTGAGTGGAGAACAGCCGCCGAGCTGCTGGAGAATGAATGACCCGGCCATCTGACCTCCCAAGACCCCTGGGGACCCATGTGTGCCGCCCTCCCTCAGTCTTGAGGACCTGATGGGGATTTTGATGGTGGCAGAGTGAGGTGTTAGAATTGGAGAGGATCCCATTTTCCCTTTGGTAGAATAAAGACATGCTAATGAGTCGAGCTGGCTTCTCAGCAGTACATCCCAGTTTCTGCCAGGTGGAAGCTGGGACCAGACAATGAAGCTGCCTCCCTGCAGAGTGTGTACCAGCAGCTCCGTTGCTCGCGGCTTTTGTGCCAGAGAATAAACCCTTGCAGGACTGAGTAAGAGCAGAGACAGAGCTGCGGATCCTTAGTGTTGTAATAAAGCTCTTGATAATTATGACTGTATGCTTGCTTTTATCTGTTAAAATGCATCTTAACACTCTGGAGGCTGAGGCAGGAGGATTATGAAGTTAGGGGTCAGCCTGGGCTCCACAGCGAGACTGCCTCAAACAAAATGTAACCAACACAACAACAAAAAGGAAAGTGTGCGCAATTCGCCTCCCTTCCGGCGACAGGGTTACGAATATGGGCCACTGTACCTGACGCCGCCCCCTTTCCCCCCCCCCCGCCCCCAGGGTCTCAGTCTCAGCTTTTATTGATCAGAACATGGATCATGTTTTGCTGAGCCTGGAGTTTTCAGTAGGGTTTGCTGCCTCAGGATATTCACCTTTCCTTCTCCAAGTACGGGATCAGCAGTGGTAGATATCTAACAGGCTGTTCCCAAAGGATGTAGGAGAAAGAGAAATTGAAGGCAGTAAGAGAATCATGGACCAAACTAAAACCTTTTTGGGGAGATGGGAATCTGTTTTTGAGACAGGGTCTCACACTGTAGGTCAGGCTGCCGGCAAATCGGTTATGTAACCGTGGTGAGCCACAAACCTGAGAGTCCTCTTGCCTAGCGTCCCCCTCCCAAACAGGATTAAGAGCATAGTCATAACACATGGCTCCAAATCCTTTCTTAACTGTCAAATTCAGTATTTGATAGTACAAAATAATGCTCCCAGGGCGGGACCTGCCAATTATAACTTATTTTTATCTATTCCTTTAGGTTGTTATTTTGAAACAGGGTCTTATTTAGCCCAGGCTGACCTCATACTGACTTTAGTAACCAAGAATGCCCTTGATCTTCTGATCCTCTTGGGAACCAACCTGAGTGTGTAGTCTGAACCCTTGAGCCCAGGATTTCAAGACAGGGTTTCTCTGTAGCTTTGAGACTCACCTGCCTGTGCCTCCTGAGTGCTGGGATTAAAGGTGTGCACCACTGCCTGATTGAAGCCAGGATTTCTTAAATGCTAGGTGAACACTCTTACCAACTAAACTGAACTTCCAACGAGGCACAGCAAAATCTTTTTCTTTTGTTTTGTTTTGAAAACAGTCTTTCTGTGTATTGCAGGTTGGCTTTAATTTTTCTGTTTGCTTTCTCCTTTCCTTTTGTTTAGAAAGAGATTCAGCATGTAGTCCTGGCTGGCCTGGAATTCACAGTGTAGACCAGGATGGCCTTGAATTCAGAGATTTTTGTGTCTCTTCCTCAAATGCTGGGATTAAAGACATTCACTATTCTCGGTCTCTCTCTCTCTC
Organism: Cricetiscus sungorus; assembly: GCA_030556225.1. Lineage (NCBI taxonomy): Eukaryota > Metazoa > Chordata > Mammalia > Rodentia > Cricetidae > Cricetiscus > Cricetiscus sungorus. The sequence goes on along the minus strand of JANBXA010000069.1, from coordinate 91,375,500 downwards.
TCTCTCTCTGACACACACACACACACACACACACACACACACACACACACACACACGTGTTTTTTCAAGACAGGGTTTCTCTGTTGCTTTAGAACCTGTCCTGGAACTAGCTGTATAGACCAGGATGGACTCAACTCACAGAGACCCGCCTGCCTCTGCCTCCTGAAAGCTGGGATTAAAGGCGTGCGCCAGCAATGGCTTGCTTTTCGTTTTTTCTTTTCTATTCTTTTTTTTTTTTTTTTTTGAGGCAGGTTCTTCCTCTGTAGTAGGATGACTGCCTTAGAGGACTGTGACTTGCTTGGCCTTAAAATTTTTGTTTTTCCCCTTGAGATAGGGTCTCATATAGCCCAGGATGGCCTTAGACAAATTATGTAACCAAGTAACCTTGAACTTCTGATTCTCTTAGTACTTGAATCGCAGGCATGTACTACCACTCCTAGTTCCTTAGTTTCTTCCAGGCCAAGACTACAGGTGTGAGCCAACACAGCTGTGATGTATTTTGTGGTTGCTGTTTTGGTAGAGCTGGAGAGCAAACCAGGGCCTTGGGGATGCTAGCTACGTGTCCCGCCAGTGAGTTACACTGCCTGACACCTTTAGTCCATTGTGCCCTGTATTTTACATCACATCCCCCAACCCCTTCACAGCAATAGTGATTGAGCAGACCATTAGATATTATCATCTCCTAGGCAAGTTAACATAGACAGTGTAAACATGATGTCTTCCTTTTTAATTTTTTTTTTCTGTTGGTGTTTTTGAGACAGGATTTCCTTCCGTGTGTACTCCTGGATGTCCCAGAACTTATCTGTAGAGCAGGTTGGCCTTGAAGTCAGACATCTCTGCCTACCGAGTGGGTATGTTTGTGTGAGTATGTGCGGCTGTAGAGGCATTGGATTCCTTAAAGCTGGAGTTACAGGCATGTAGGCCATTGTGAGCTACCCAGTGTGGGTGCTAGGAATTGAACCTGGGTCCTCTGCAAGAGCAGTGTGGGCTCTTAACCAATGAGTACCTATCTTCAGTTCCTGGCTTCCTTACTACATCGACCAGAACTGTTAGCCCCTGTCTCAGGCTCTGAGTATTACAGTTGTTATTGTGCTTGGCTGTTTTGCTAAGCTGGAATTTTTAATAGTTGCAAGGGTCCTGGAACAAATAAAATATTTAATAGCTAAGTACATCTTCAAAAATCACTGTTTAAAAACTACACTTCTTCCAAAAGCTCACTGCTAATCATCTAGCGTCAGAGGTAAGATGCATACATGTACAGATGTAAGAATGCAAATAGGGTAACCAAGCAGCTCTGTCCTATTAGTGTGAGTGTTATTTCTTACATGATGTCAGTCAGTGTTAATTATCACACCAACAGCATAAACTATGAAAGCTATCTGATTGTATTAGTAGATTCAGACAAAACATTTGCTAGAACTTCCACTCATCTGTGGTTAAAAACAACGCAGCCAGGCGGTGGGAGCACACCCCTTTAGTCCCAGCATTCCGGAGGCAGAGGCAGGCAGATCTCTTGAGTTCCAGGCCAGCCTTTTCTCCAGATGGAGTCCCAGGACAGCTAGGGCTACACGGAGAAACCCTGTAAATGGAGGTTTCTCTCCCACCCTCCAGTTCCCAAGTAAACACTCAAAGACTTAATATTAATTATAATTGTTTGCCCAATGGTTCAGGCATATTACTGACTAGCTCTCACAACTAAAGCAACCCATTTATACCGATCTGTGTATTACCATGTGGCTGTGGCTTACCAGTAATGCTCTGGCATCTTACCTCTTGGGCAGCTGCATGGCATCTCCCTGACTTTGCTTCTTTCTCTCTCTATATCTGTTTGGATTTCCCACCTAGCTGTATTCTGCCCTGCCATAGGCCAAAACAGCTTTATTCATCAACCAATAAAAGCAACACATACTCACTACAAACAGAAAGACATCCCACATCAAAACCCCTGTCATGAAAAATTGAAACAAGACAAAACAAAAACAATAGAAACTACACTTGACAAATTAGGACTGGAAAGGAACTTCAAGCTAATGAAGGGCATCCACAGGAAATTGGCATCATACACAGTGACACTGATCACTTCCCTGCTAAATCAAGAGCAAAGGGAAAAAAATCTGCTTTTGACATTCATTTTTTTATTTTTCTACAAGCGGTTTCATGTCTTCCAGGTTGGCTTGAACTTCCTATATACCCAAGGAAGATTTTGAACTCCTTAGCTTCCTGCACACATACCCATACCCTCAAGTGCTAGGGATACAGGCCAGGAGGCATATGCTGGGCTTTATTCATATGGAAGATGGGAGGCAAGTATTCTACCAATCAGGATACACACACACACACACACACACACACACACACACACACACACACACACACACACACACTCCTTTTCTGACAGGATCATTGAAACCCAGGCTGGTCTGGGATGCAGCTGAGAATGACCTGGAGTTCTTGATTTAAAAGTAAGAAAGGTGGGAAAGATAACTCGGTTAACAGCACTGGATGTACTTCTGAGGACCCTAGTCAATTCCAAGGCTCACCACCTTTCTTTGTGGTTGTTGTTGTAGATTTGCTTTGTTTTCCCAGACACAATGTCTTTGTTTAGCCCTGGATGTCCTTGGGCATCTGCACTCATGTACACACAGACACACACAGAACGTTTAAAAAATTAAATCATTTAAAAAGAGAATATGGGATTGGTGCAACAAAGGCATATTTTAGATCAATGGGAGAAATACTGAGTCAGGGATAAATACATTTATTATCAGATGACTTTTTTCTTTTTTCTTTTTTTTTTTTTTTTGGTTTTGGACATTCTCATGTATTCATGTAGTCCATGCTGGCTTTGGAGTGATCTTTCCACTCTACCTGTGAAATATTTGGATTACTGAGTTTGTCAAAAACAGTTTGTGGTGAGGAGTAAAACATTGCAGCGGAGAAAGTTTTCAACAAATAGTGCTGGGGTGATTTTATATTAACGAATAATAAAAGTAATCTTAGACCCTTTATAAGCTGGAACATAGCTGAGTGCAGAGTGCTTGCAGATGAGACTATCTGGGCACAAACCCCAGCAGGTATGGGGACATCACAGCCTTTCTTTATCTTTTTATCATCAAAAATTTAACTCACAATGGGTCATGTGATAAGACAACCCAGAGAATAGAAAGAAAGATTTGCAAGTCATGGGTATAGTAGAGGGTTTTTATCTAGAATACACAAAGAACTTTACTCAGTGATTGGTCTAATTAGCTGGTCTTTGTGGCACAGCCTCTAATCCCAGCACTTCGGAGGCAGAAGCAGACAGATCTCAGTGACCTCAAGGCCAGCCTGGACTACACAGTGAGACCCTGTCTGGGGAAAAAGATAAAGATAAAAGGGAAAGTACTTAATAGACAGTTCTCAAAAAAGAAAGGAAGGAAGGGAGGAAGGAAGAAAGAAATGATGAATCGTGGCTGATAAGCACTTGGAGAGATACACAGTATCTACTCTTAGGGAAATACTAATCAAAATTTTGTGTGATTAGAAGCTGGGTATGGTGACTCATGTCTGTAATTCCTAGCCTAGGTTACAGAATTAGATTTTGCCTTTCCCTAAAGAATGCGTCTGTTAGACAGAAAGTCACATCCGATAGGACATCAGTTAACAGAAAAATAAAATGATAAGAAGCATGGGTAAGGATGTGGAAAAATGGAACCCTGAACCCTACCGACAAGACATGATGGTTCACATGCTGATCTTGGTGTTGAAGTAAGAACACCAAGTTTGGCTGGGTGGAGTTGGCTCACATCTTTAGTCCCAGCACTCAGGAGGCAGAGGCAGGTGGAGCTCTGTGAGTTCAAGACCAGCCTGGTCTACAAGAGCTAGTTCCAGGACAGGCTCCAAAGCCACAGAGAAACCCTGTCTGGAAAAACGAAAACAAACAAAAACCTCACTGAATTTGCAGGGATAGCCTGGGCTACAGAATCAATTCCAGGTTAGCTGGGCCAGAGTGAGACCCAGCATCAAAATAAAAACAGGAAATCAGTCTTAAGCTAGTTTAGAATTCTCAAATGGTTAGTTATTGTATGACTCATCAGTCATACTGCTTCTTGTGTGTTCACAAGACAAAATAAAAAAATTCACACATGAATGTATATATGATTTTTCTCAAAATAGTGAAAAGGTAGAAATTACTCAGATGGTGAATGGAACAACCGATGAGTAAACATGATAAATACAGACAATGGAATTATTACTGGGCCCTGGGAGGGCGAAGTACTGGCTGCTTAAACATGAGTGCCAAGTGAAAGATACAAGAGACAGAAAGCAGATTCAGCAGAAGCTGAAGACTGGACGAGAGGAATGACTGTTAATGGGTTTCTTTTAGGGTAGTGAAAATGTTCTCAAATTAGCCCTGAATATACTATAAACCACATTTTATATATATATATATATATATATATATATATATATATATATCTGATTATCTGTCTACATATCTATACAGCTATCAACATGTAATATTCAAATCATGCATGCATTTTTTTTTTTAGATGAGTCTCCAAATTGCTCAGGTTATCCGTGAACTTGCAATTTAGGTGAGGGTAGATTTTGTTTCCACCTCCCAAGTGCTGGGATTGTAAACGTGTATATTATATACCTGGGTTGTAAAGCTTAAATGAGGTGAATTATATGTTATGGAAATGGCTCTGGGTAAAGGCATACACACTGCTTTTCAGGGCCCCAGGGACCAAAGCAGGAGCTCAGCTCTGCCCCCAGCTCCAGCAAAGCCAACTCTCTGGCCCTGAACTCCACTCACTTGCACAAACTGACACATAAGCACTCCCACATACATATATCATTTAAAATATCACAATGACTCTTTAGGAAAAAAAAAACATTGGACTAGAATGTTGGCTCAGTGGTCAAGAGCACACACTGCTCTTCCAGAGGGCCTGAGTTTGGTTCCCAGCACCCACATGGCAGCTAACTGTCTGTAACTACAAGTCTGATACCCTCACGCAGACATACGTGACTGAAAAACACCAGTGCAAACAAAATAAAAATAAATAAATTATAACTAAATTCAGAGAAATTCGAATCCTTGTGCCTCACTAAGGGGAAACATGAAATGGTGCAGCCACTTGGGGAAGAATTTGGCAGTTTTAAGTGGTAACCATGCTAGTGAGATGAGTCACTGCATGAAGATGCCTGCTATCTTAAGTTCAAGTCTAGGCACCCACGGAGTAGAAGAGACTGACCCCCATTGTAAAATGTAATTAAATGTTAAGCATGAATTTAACTTATGATCTACCAATTCTGCTCCTTCAGAGCAGTCCAAAAGAAATGAAGATAGGGATTGGGGAGATGGCTCAGTTGGTAGAGTGCTTGCCACACAAGCCCAAGGATCCAAGTTCAAATCCCCAGCACCCAAGTAAAGAGCCACCGAGCCCCAGCACCGAGGAGGCAGAGACAGGTGGGTCCCTGGGACTCAGTGACCAAACTGCTTAACACACTTGGGAGAGTTCCAGACCCGTGAGAGACCTAGTCTCAAAAAACAGCCATATTCTGGATTCTGTTTAGAATGGATAAATCTTTTCCTGAACAGAATCTGTTATAAAAACAAAAAGTTTGGTGGGTCCTCAGCCATATCATCTCAGATTTACCTCTGACCTATTTACCTCTGACCTACACACAGCCACACACACGCCCCACTCCCACCGTGCACATATAAGATTTATTGTAAAATTTTAAGATGGTTTCAGTAGTAATAAATCTTTAGCAAGGAGCACTGGTGGGCAAGCAGGTGGTAGGTTTCTCCTAGAAATGCCTTTTGTTTTTTTAAAAGATGTATTTATTATTTTATGTAATTGGTGTTTGTTTGGCCTGTGTGTGTGTGTGTATGTATGTGTGAGTGTGTGTGTGTATGTGTGTGTGTGTGAGTGTGTGTGTGAGTGTGTGTGTGAGTGTGTGTATGTGTGTGTGTGAGTGTGTGTGAGTGTGTGAGAGTGTGTGTGTGAGTGTGTGTGTGAGTGTGTGTGTGAGTGTGTGTGAGAGTGTGTGAGTGTGTGTGTGAGTGTGTGTGAGTGTGTGTGTGAGTGTGTGTGTGAGTGTATGTGTGTGTGAGTGTATGTGTGTGTGTGTGTGTGTGTGTGAGTGTGTGTGTATGTGTGAGTGTGTGTGTGTGTGTGTGTGAGTGTGTGTGTGTGTAGGTGCCAGGTCACATGGAACTATACTTACAGTTATGAATCCCATGTGCAAGCTGGGAATTGAACCCAGGTCCTCTTGAAAGGCACTCACTGCTCTCAGCGTCTGAGGCACCTCCTTAACCCACTTTTCTTTTCTTTTCTTTTTTTTTTTTTTTGAGATAGGCTCTCTTGCTGACGTAACTGAGGATGTCCTTGAACCGTTGACCCTCTGTTTCTACCATGCAAGTGCTGAGATTACAGGCCTCTGCCACTGTGCCTGGCCAATCTTACCAAATTTTATAAGAAAGAAGGGAGTGAGCATAGAGTGTCAAGCCCTTAATCCCAGCACTCTGGGCACAGAAGCAGGCAGATCTCTGTGAGTTTGAGGATAGCCTGGTCTACATGGGAGTCCCAGGCCAGCCAGGACTAGTGAGAGCCTGGGTCAAAAAGACGCATGAAGCTAAATGTAGTTTTGTGTTAAAATCAAGGGCTGCCAGATGTGGTTCACACTGCGACCCCAGCACTCAGGAGACAAAGGAGGAGGGGTTGTCAGTTCAAGGCCAGGGCAGCCTAATTACTGAAGTCCTATCGAAAGCAAGCGAAAAGCATCAAACCATCTAGCAGAGCAGTGTGTGCCTGGAGTCCCAGATACAAGGGAAGGCACATCAGGAGGGCCACTTAGCTCAGGAGTGCAAGGACAGTCTGTCCCCCTACCCCCAAGTCAAGTTTTTCTACAAAACATTTAAAATCCAGGCCGGTAACATACATATTAAAGAAAGGATTTTCATTTCCGCAGAAGAGTTAATGCAATGCCAGCCTGTGATACACAGTGAGACACTGTCTCAAAAGCTAACATAAACAGAAAAAGGCAAACAAATAAGTTAGCTTGAATTCATGTTCAGTCAGTTAATAAGGCTTAGCAATATTCTGTTCTAAACTTTCGAGAAGACATATGCAATGTGTAACATTATGAATTAAAATATGATCATTTCATCCTAGAAACCCTTATCAGTCAAAGGCAGAGGCAGGCAGATGTCTGGGAGATTGAAGCTAGCCTGTAATTCCAGGACAGCCAGAGCTCCACAGAGAACAGAGAAAGAAACCCTGTCTGGGGCGGGGTGGGGCATGGGGGTGGGTGGGAAGGATTAGCTGGAGTGTTTATCTAATTATTCTTTATCAACAAAAAACTGAGAGTCAGATATTGGAGTAAGTTCCTAAAAGGCCAGAGGAGAAGAGTAGCAGCCACCAGTCACCTGCTACCTCTTCCATTCCTTCCTCTAAGGCCAAGATCCTCTTCTACCTTGCTACTTCCTGTCTCCATCTCCCCACAGTCCCCTAAGCGTCTATGGTTAATTTTGATCAGCCAGTGGCTAGCTCCACCTCTCACTCCTAGCAAGCTTTATTTGTCAGAACACAATCAAAATATCACACATCTCCCACTTTTGGTCTAAATAAAAGGATAAGGTTTTAAGTAGCATAGTAAAACTATATACTATAAATACAGTTACTATATACAAATACATACAGGTAAGAATTATATCAATGATGTCCTGCCCATTTGCATTAGGCAAATTCAGAGAAAATACTTCATTACCTATCTTATATTGGTGAGTCCAAAGTCTTGTACCTAAATCACTTTATATCCTAACTTGTATTACAACCCAAAATTATCCTTTCATGTCTCTCAACCTTACATACTTTATTACCAATAACAACTTGTAACCAATCCCCCTAAACAGTGACAAATATCCATAACTCACTGCACGGCCCAAAACTGCCTACTCCACCTCTTGGGAATGTGGTGGCCATGTTCTTAAAATCACTTCCTGTTGTCTGAGGATGGTGGCATCTTTAGGGGACCCTGAAAAAAAGTTGGGATAATTGTCAAGTCCTGGGAGAGCCAGCTGTATTGTCCGATCGTGAAGAGGGTAAAGGACCATGTTTTGTTAAGTGCATCCAGAGTACAAAAACTGTAATTTCTAGTTACCTAATTAGAGGCTCAAACCAGGAGTCATATACAAGAAGCTAGATGAAGCCTTTTTCTAGAATTAGTATTCTGTATGATCATTCATAGCATGATTAAAAGTTTCAAATATGTATATTTATAAATTTTATAAATTTTGAGATAATATTTATACCTTAAAAGTTTTAAAGAGTATAAAAATAACGCCAAAGAATTATGAGATTAGTGGCAACAAAATAGTCCCTTAATTTTGGTTTTGGTTTGTCTTCTGTCCCATATCAGGTGACTCTTCTGACATGAGACAGAGATTTGGATTTTTCTTTAACAAGCATGCTTGGGTTTAGAGAAGGAGAGAGCCATGTTCCAACTCCAAAGCCAGCTTTGAATTTTAATTGAACTGGAACTACAAAAACACCATTTGCCTTGTACATCTGTAGAGAACAGCAGAAACAAACATTTGGGAAGACTTACGAGTTTTTTTGTTTTGTTTCTGTTTTTTTTTTTTTTTTTTTTTTTTCAGACAGGTTTCTCTATGTAGCTTTAGAGCCTGCGGTGGAACTTATTTGCTCTGTAGACCATGCTGGCCTTCACCACCCAACTCATAAGTTTTTAAAATTTGGTTTTTTTCCCCTCTTCTGTCTTTTTCTTTGCTTGTTTAGACTAGTGAGAAAGATCAACCATTTGTAGTGTGAACAGAGCTTGTCTTCTGCCTGTCCTGCCTTAGAGAAACCAGTCAGTACACGTGCCACTGAGCTATATCCCTAGTCTAGTGAGCCACGAGTTCATTTTACAAACATTCACCTTTAAACCAGGTGTGGTGGTGCAAATCTTTAGTCCCAGAACTCGGGAGTCAGGTAGGTGCATCTGTGTGAGTTCAAGGCCAACCTGGACTACAGAGCGAGTTAGGACAGCCAGGACTGTTACACAGAGAAACTCTGTCTCAAAAAAACTTCCCGCCCCCATATATATGCATATATATGTATACACATATATGTGTTATTGCGAATTTATGTATGTATATACATATATATATACATACACACATATAACATCAATAAAAATTGTGTATTTTATTTTTACAAATATCTCCAGCTCTGCTCCTCTGAAAAGGCTTAGGAATGGTGACTGACAAGGTGACATTGAGAGCTTCTAGCATTCAGACCATGGTCTCCAACTAGCATTTCCCACTAATAGGATCTAGAGTTCAGTGAAAGTCACATTCCATGTCTAGGGAAGGAAATGTACAAGCTGGGCCAGGAGATCTTATCTATATCATACAGCAAGGATCTCTCAGAACCTTGTAGAATCTGGTCCAAAGGACTCCCAGGAACTGGGGATGCAACTCAGGGTTAGCGCTTGTCTAGCATACGTAATACCTTGAGTTCAATCCCTAGCACAGACACACACCCCTCACATGAACACAAAACAAACAAATAAATACATTGATAACTCATGAGTATCTTGAGAGCCCAGCTTAGGAGGGCCTAGCTTGAGTACAAAGCCTGTTTATAGAAAAGAAAGAAAAAAATTATTTGTGGAGATTTCCACCAACCAAAAATAGAATTCAGTGTCATCTTCAAGCCTTAAGGCTCCTCTGCTTATGTCCCAGCGGCCAAAGTGTACCCTGTGGACCAAAGAGCTCAGTGACTGAAAGAAGACGATGGCTAAGAAGCAGAAGCAAAGAGAGAGGAGAGAAGTAGTGTAGATGGATGGAAACCACCCCTCTCTGGGTAAATGCACGAACACACTCTTAACTGTGCTGTTTCTGTCCATACAGAAGACAGACCAGTGCTGCATCCTTAAAGCATGACCCACCCTGTGTGGCTTTTCCTTTCCTGTACTGCACTGTGGAAAAGAGGGCAGTGTCTGAGATGAGAAAATGCCACACTGATAAAGCCCAGGGAAGGTTTCCTTTCTGGCAGGGGCTTGTAAACAAGAATTGTAAATCAGACCCTGTCAGTCTCAAAAACATCGTGTTTCCTGCACCAACCTGCAATCTTTTGTTTCTCTTTTCTAGCCCAGGGACCAGTGAATTCAGCACTACACTCCCCTATCTAGAGTAAAATAGGAGAGGAAACAGACTGAAGACCACACTGCCCTTTATAACTTTACAAGCAGAAGCTTAAGGCTTCTGAAACTAGATAGGAAATTAGGGCGGGGCGGTGGTGGCACACACGTTTAATCCCAGCACTCGGAGGCAGAGGCAGATGCAGATAGATCTCTGTGAGTTCAAGACCAGCCTGGTCTACAGAGCGAGTTCCAGGACAGGCTTCAAAGTAATACAGAGAAACCCTGTCTCAAAAAACCAAAAAAGAAAAAAAGAAAAAAAAAGAAAGAAAAAGAAAACAGAAAGAAAATTAAGACCAAGAGATGTTTTCAACACATAATTACTATATAACATGCCAAAGAGAAAAATAACACTGTATCTTTGGACCCTAAGTGACAATAAGTGATTTACTTACTGTGACAACATTCTAAACCCAAACCTTCAAACTTTCTCAAGCCATGTAATTTTATAATGTATAGGATAGTCGTAAGTAATTTTAGATTTTAGCTACTATCTCATGCTAATAGATCTTGCTGGGAAGCCATCTCTTGTGTATTTTCTCTTATTAGGGTCACAGCATAAACAGATACCCTGTCTGTAAGTGGAAAATTACTAATCTTAGTATTACTTTTGGAATAATGGAGTTATATACCTGATTATTGCAATAAATAGAACTTTTTGTTTAATGTAGCTCAACAACAAAGCTTAGTAAGTTTACTGTGGTCCCAGCTGGAGGATGCCAGCATTGGGAGGACTAGCCGGATCACTGTGGACACAGAAGTAGTCCCATGTCTGAATTTCAGGCCAGCTAGGGCTACACAGTGAAATTCTGTCTCAAACTAAACAAATAAAACCCTGGCAGACCATGGACCACTGCCAGGCACCACCGCCCACAGCTCTCATCCCAGTACACAGCTCTAATCCTAGAACATAGCTCTGATCCCACACACAGCTCTGATCCCACACACAGCTCTCACCCCAGCACACAATTCTAATCCAGCACACAGCTCTCACCCCAGCACACAGCTCTAATCCAGCACACAACTCTCATCCCAGCACACAATTCTAATCCAGCACACAGCTCTGATCCCACACACAGCTCTCATCCCAGCACACAGCTCTGATCCCACACACAGCTCTCATCCCAGCACACAGCTCTCATCCCAGCACACAACTCTAATCCAGCACACAGCTCTAATCCAGCACACAGCTGTAATCCCAGCACAAAGCTCTCATCCAAGCACACAGCTCTGATCCTAGCACACAGCTCTGATCCTAGCACACAGCTCTAATCCTAACACACAGCTGTAATCCTAACACACAACTCTAATCCGAGTACACAGCTGTAATCCTAGTACTTGGGAAGCAGATTTCGATAATCCTGAGTGACCTGTGTCCAAAGCTAGCCTTGAAACTGGAGCAATCCTCCTGCCTCAGCCTCCCAAGAGATGGGATTTCAGGTTGTGGTGTTTTGAATGAGGATGGCCCCCACAGCCTCATCTATTTGAATGTTTAGTTAAATCAGTTGTTGGACTGTTTGGGAAGTATTTGAGGACGTGGCTTTGTTGGGGAGGATGTGTCACTGGGAATGTGACGTTTTAAAATACCTTTGCCAGGCCCAGTATCTCTCTCTGCTTACTGCCTATCAGCATGTAAAGTTCTCAGCTGCTGCGCCAGAGCCATACCTGCCTATTTCCCACCACGATAATAATGGACTGACATGCTGAAACCATAAGCAAGCCCTCGATTAAATGCTTTCTTTTATAAGAGTTGCCATGGTGTCTCTTCACAGCAGTAGAACAGTGAGTAAGGTGTGAGTGCCACCATGCCTGGTGAGGGAGTGGGAGCTGTGCCAGGCATACTGGAATATTTTGGAGGGCTGGAAATGTTCTCAACTGGACTCATGGTGATGGTTACCAAAACTACCAAGCTGTGCAAGGCATGAATTCTGTGTTGGGTGTGTTACTTCTCAGTAAGGCCGTTAGTCGCTTTTAATAAAATAAAGATCTTGATCTCTAAAGGGATGGAATTATAGGGAGCAAATGGCATTGAGGGTAGACTTTAAAAGCTGGTTAGAGCATTCATTATGGCCCAGAAACTGGAAATGTCTGTGAGAGACTAAGAGACTGACGGATGGCTTAGTCAGCTGGCAAGAAATCTTCCTAGCTTTAACGTGGCAATTGCAGGGCGGAGAGTTTGAGGCCAGCCTGGGCTACTTACACAATGACATCTAGTTTCAAAAGCAAACGGCATGTAGGAAAAGCCAAAAGGGGGAAGAACAACACTGCTAGAAGGAGTTTTTGCTTGCTTGGTTTTTGAGGCCATCTCTGTGTGTAGCTCTGGCTGTCCTGGAACTCGCCCTGTCCATCAGGTCAGCCTCAAACTCAGCAGAGATCTATCTGCCTCCACCTCTGTAAGCCAGTCAATCCCCGGTGACCTCCTGCCTCCCATTCCTGCCTGACTGCTGCCAGGGCCTACACTGAACTCATGTACAACTCTAGGTACAAAGCTGGCTTTTTGGTTTCGTTTTGGGACTTTTGGTCTTTTGTTTTTTGAGACAGAGTTTCTCTATGTAGCTCTGGCTGTCCTGGGACTCACCTAATGTTCACTATCCCTCTTGGGCAAGCCACAGAGAGAGAGAGGGTGGGGGGGAGAGGGAGGGAGGGAGGGAGGAAGGAAGGGAGGAAGGGAGAAAAGGAGGAAGGGAGGGAGAGAAGGAGGGAGGAAGGGAGGGAGGGAGGGAGGGAGGGAGGGAGGGAGGGAGGGAGGGAGGGAGGGAGGGAGGGAGGAAGAACTGTGTTCTCTTCCCAGGGTTGAGGGTGGAACCCAAGGCCTTGCAAAGATGTTGGGCAAATGCTAGTTTGTTGTTTTGTTTCTTTTTTCCTCCACTTAGGCTGGCTCTCAGTGTGTTGTTCAAGTTATAGAGCTATAGGCACACACCACAGAATCAATCTTTCTTTCTCTTTTTAATTTTTCAAGACAGGGTTTCTCCTCCGTGTATCTTTGGAGTCTGCCCTTGAACTCCTCCCCCTGTAGACCAAGCTGGCCTTGAACTCACAGAGATCCACCTGCCTCTGCCTCCTGAGTGCTGGAATTACAGGCCTGCACCACCACAGCCTGTCAGAATATCTTTTTCTGATTTCACCTATGTCTAAGAAACATACAATCCCTGATGTACATCTCACTCACAGACAATAGTAATGGCTTATTTGAGAAATGGTTTGTTTGAGAAGACTGCCTTCCACTGAAGGCAACCAGGCACCTTCGCTGTTTCGATTATGCGCTTGGAAAATGGGGCCTGCAAATGTGTGCCATGGATAATGGACAGTGATGCTTCCCTGGGCTGCACTGCACACACACACGCACGCACGCACGCACGCACGCACGCACGCACGCACGCACGCACGCACGCACACAGAGACACGCACACACACCACACACACACCACACACACTCACACGAGCACACACACGCGCGTGCACACATACACACTCACACACACACGCACAGACACGCACACATGCACGCACACACACCACACACTCACTCACACACACACACTCACACACACACACACAGACACACTCCAGGCTCAGCTGGCTCCTGCAAGCCGCAGCTCAGTGCTGCTTTGCTTTGGGCATGGCCGCTCTCTGCACATGCTTCCCCAACCAAGCTCTGCTGAGTGGTCTCAGCCGCATGTTGGGTTCAACAGGTGCTTCTGGACTAAAGCTCCACGTCTATAATGTAAAACATGAATGTCCAGTTCTGGTCTTTTTTTTTTTTTTTTTTTTTTTTTGTTTGTTTTTGTTTTTGTTTTGTTTTTGTTTGTTTTTGGTTTTTTTTTTTTTTTTTGGTTTTTGGTTTTTTTCCCCTGTTATAGCTGTCTTCTCTTTTCCCCTTTCTGTGGCTTCTCTGTATCCAAAAATGCTAAAACACAGTTTTTCAGCCTGCTGGAAAATCTCAAAAATCACAGCTGACTGGGACTTTAGACTTAGCGGTATCCCCCATAAGGCTTTGTGGCTTCATAACGTCTTTGTGTGCATCCAGAGTGAGGGTTTATGAGAGAACTGACAAGGCAGTCTAAGGGGTGAAGCCTTGCTTTGGATAGTCTGCCTCAGAGTCAGGCCAGAGGGTGAGGGTGCCACATCCCTATAATCTTAGCACTTGGGAAGCAGAGGCAAGAGTTTGAGGCCAGCCTCATCTACTTTAGTAAGTTTGAAGCCATCCTGAGCTACATGAGACTCTGTCTCAACACCCCCCCCAAAATAAACAAACAAAAAAACCAAGAAATTTGGAGTAAGAAATTTGTGTCCCTATCAAAGTTAAAATATACAACTTGGTCAGAGATTCTCAACCCTCCAAATGCTGAGACCCTGTAATACAGTTCCTCATGTTGTGGTGACCCCAAACATAAAGTTATTTTTGTTGCTACTTTCTAACTGTAGTTTTGCTACTGTTGTAAAATGCAGTGCAAATATCTGTGTTTTCTGATGGTCTCAGGAGACCCCTGTGAAAGGGTGCTTTGACCCCACGGGGTCATGGCTCACCGTTGAGAACACTGCACTAGATGATTGCAGGGTTCCTAAGCTTCTTGTATTGGCTGTTGAGCTTCTCACTTTGTAGCCCAGGCTGGCCTTGAACTTTAGGCCCTTATGCCTTGGTCTCCCAAGTACTAGGATTGCATACCCCCGAGCCTTGCCTGGCTGCCCCCCTTGTGCAGTATGAGTGTGATTTTCATTCGCAGGGTTATGGAAGTATAAAGGTGAGGATGGGCAGGTGCGGAGACTTCTGTGTGCGGGTTAAAAGATCCAGGCAGAGATGACTTGTGTGTATAAGTATGATTGATACCTGTAGTTAAGATTCTCAAGGTGAGGCAGGAAAATCAGGACCAGGCTGAGCCTGGTAGTGTATACACCTGTAATCCTAGCGTGTGGGAGGCTGAGGCAGGAAGGTCATGAGCTCTAGGTCTGCGCAGGCTACACAGAGTAAAACGCTGTCTCAAAAAACAAACAGGGGGGTTGTGGTAGTGGTGCATGCTTTTAGTCCCAGCACTTGGGAGGCAAATGCAGGTGGATCTCTGAGTTCAAGAGTAGCCTGGTCTACATAGTGAGCTCTAGGCCTACATGGGCTACACAGAGTGAAACCCTGTTTCAGACAAAACAAAACCAAGTAGGGCCTAGGGAGCTAGCTCAGTGTGGGCATCAGGCTCTTGAACCCATGTGAAAAACAGAGTGTGATCTCTGCCTGTAGACTAAGCCACGGGAAGGTGAAAACAGGTGAATCTTTGGATTTGGTGGCCAGCCAGCTAGTCTAGCTGGTGAGCTGCAGGACCCAGTGTTGTTGACCCCTGGCACTACACACACACACACACACACACACACACACACACACACACACACACACTCACACACATACACACACACACATACATACCCACACATACACACATGCATACACACACATTCACACACATAGACACATACATACACACATACATACACACACATTCACACACATACACATACATACACACATACATACACACACATTCACACACATACACATACACATTCACACATGCACACACATACATACACACACATACACACATGCACACACATACATACATACACACACACATTCACACACATACACACACATACACACATACATACACACACATTCACACACATACACACACATGCATACACACACATACATACACACACATACACACACATACACACATACATACACACACATTCACACACATACACACACATTCACACACATTCACACACATATGTACACACATACATACATACATACACATACACACACACATACATACACACACATATTCACACACATTCACACACATACATACACATACACACACACATACATACACACATATTCACACACATACACACACATACATACACACACATATTCACACACATACACACACATACATACACACATACATACACACACATTCACACACATACACACATTCACACACATACACACACATTCACACACATACATGTACACACACATACACACACACACACAGTATACACTCACACAGATAATCAATACCAATAGGTTCATTCTTGGGCAATTGGTGGACTTTTTTGCTGTTTGGCTAATGGTATTTCAGATGGGGACTCAGGCTTGTTACAAGAACAGTAGTAACCTCTTTTGTTTGTTGCTGGGGTTGTCTACTATGTTTTTGCTGATTTTGTACCAGGGTCTGAAATCAGGAGAAGAAGCTGATCTGATTCTTTGTTTGAAGTCTTTTTTTTTTTTTCTTACGTACAGCATTTTTTTTGCTCCCTCCGGTCTGACCTCGTGTGCTTGTTTCATTCTTGTGTTTGCCACTTTGCAGGCAGCTACTTCGCCAGCCACTTCATCATGGGAGGAGAGAAGTTTGATTCCACGCATCCCGAGGGGTACCTGTTTGGAGAGAACAGCGACCTGAACTTCCTGGGGAACAGGCCAGTGGCGGTAGGGTATAATCTTTTCCCTGACTGTGAAGTTTGGGGCTCAAGTGGCCAGTTTGTTGGTACAGCAGGGGGCTTGAGGAGCCAAGTGTGGGCTGCTGAACTGAGTCAAACCCACGATACCATACGTGGGTGCAGTCTGGGGGGTGAGGTGTGGTGGGGGTGGGGGGTGAGTCTCAGAGGATTCGTCCTTTCCCTAAAGAGCTCTGACCACCAGTGCCTTTGCTTGTCCTCACTTGCATCCCTCCTGTGGCACTTAGCATCCATTTCCTATTTGTCACTTTCTGTTTATTATCTGCCTTCCTCTCCTAGAAAGCAAGGACTATGCTCACTGCTGTATACAAGACCTGGCATAAAGCAGGATGCAAAATGATGAGCCTTGCTCAGTGTGTTTTGAGTGAATGATGGAGTTTCCCAGTTTTTGAGTTGCACACAATGCCAACATGTGAGGCTGAGGCAAGAGGATTTTTGTGGGGTTTGTTTTGTTTTGATTGAGTTTTTTGTTTTGTTTTGATTGAATTTTTTGTTTTGTTTTGATTGAGTTTTTTGTTTTGTTTTCTTTTGATTGAGTTTTTTTGTTTTGTTTGGTTTTAGTTTTTTTCTGAGACAGGGTTTTAATGTGTAGCTTTGGAGGCTGTCTAGAAACTCACTCTGTGGCCCAGGCTGGCCTCTGCCTCTTGAGTGCTGGGTTTAAAGGCGAGGACCAGCAGTGCCCGGCTAGAATTGCTGTGTTTTAAAGGCATCTTAGGCTATATCAGTGGTTCTCAACCTGGGGGGTCACCTAAGACCATCCTGCATATCAGATATTTACATTAGGATTCATAACAGTAGCGAAATTATAGTTCTGAAGTAGCAGTGAAAATAATTTTACAGTGGGGGGGGGTCACCACAACACAAGGGACTGTAGTAAAGGGTCCCAGCATCAGGAAGGTTGAGGACTAGTGGACAGCACAATGAGACTGTCTGAAAACAGAAAACAAGGTCGAACACAGCTTCTTAGCCGTTCAGCTCTCTCCTCAGACCTTCTGCTGTCCCCTCTCCTCAGACCTTCTGCTGTCCCCTCTCCTCAGACCTTCTGCTGTCCCCTCTCCTCAGACCTTCTGCTGTCCCCTCTCCTCAGACCTTCTGCTGTCCCCTCTCCTCAGACCTTCTGCTGTCCTCTCTCCTCAGACCTTCTGCTGTCCCCTCTCCTCAGACCTTCTGCTGTCCCCTCTCCTCAGACCTTCTGCTGTCCCCTCTCCTCAGACCTTCTGCTGTCCCCTCTCCTCAGACCTTCTGCTGTCCCCTCTCCTCAGACCTTCTGCTGTCCCCTCTCCTCAGACCTTCTGCTGTCCCCTCTCCTCAGACCTTCTGCTGTCCCCTCTGAGGCCTGAGCTAGAGGCCTGTAGCCGCAGCCACTGCAGCTGGTCTGCAGACATTTGCTGAGAGCTGTCTCTGTGCCTGCATGAGGTGTGATGAGAACAAATGCCGGTGAGGGCCAGAGAGATGGCTCAGGCGTTAGGAGCACTGGTTCTTCTTCCAAAGGACCCAGGTTCAATTCCTAGCACTCACATGGCAGCTCACAACCCTCTGTAATTTCAGTTCCAGGGGACTTGACACTCTCATGCTGACGTGTTCAAAGACAAAACACCAGTGCACATCCACGTGCGGGCCTCCCTGAAGGAGGACTCACTGTTTCCGAGGGCCAGAGATCGAATGTACAGCTTTACCTGTGACAGGGAAGGGCTACATACATCTCCAGGCCTCAGAGGACTATTTTATCTTACTGGTTTTTGAGACACGGTCTCTATTATGTAACTCTGGCTGTCCTAGAATTCATTAGTAGACCAGGCTGGTCTCAAACTTGCTGAGACTGATTCACTTGTTAGATCAGACTGTTCTGGAACTCACTATGTGGCCTAGAACCCACGGCAGGCTCCCTGCGTTGTCTTCCCGAATGCAGGAGTGTGAGTCTAAGCCACCACGTCTACCTGTCCTAGGCTTCCGTGGCTCTCATTTCATTAGTGAGAGACCTGAAGCTCTGAGCAGCATCTAGGAGCTGCGCTCGGCCCGGGCCTTTGCAGGGGTTTCCTTCACTGCCTCAGGAGGGCTTCCTTGTTAAACCGTTCTCTCTGCTGCCTCTGAAAATTCTCTCTTCACAAACTTGCGTGAGGGGGCAGATAGCGCACTAACGGGAAATGTTTAGATAAGAGTGAAGACTGGAGAGACTGAGTCCAGTAGGAACTGAGAGTGGGGGAGAGGGGCGGATTGGGGGTGCTGTGCACAAGGACTTGGGTGGGGCGTTGAGAACTGCCTGTTGACTGGGCGGTGGAAAAGACGTGTCACCTGGAGCGGGGCACTGAGCACGGTCTGGAGGCATTCCTGTATCTATAGACTTGGCAGGCGTTTACTGAACAACTGCCATGTGCCAGGTTCTGTGTGGGAGGCGCTGCTGTGGACACTGGGCTGAAGAGACAGCCTTTGTTCCTCCTGAAACAGATGAGGGAGGCCAGCTGGCCTATGGCAAAGCAACAGTGGAAAGGTGAGTGGGCTGCATTACCCGAGAGGTGTTCCTTTCTTAGGCTGTGGGGAAGATTGAAAGACTTTGAGCTGGTGAGGTACTTGGGGAAATTATGTTTTTAGAAGATTAACCTTGTGATGGACCTCTGAGCTTTCCTTATTTTTTTTTTTTAGTTTAGTTTTTTGTTTGTTTGTTTGTTTGTTTGTGTTGTTGTTGTTGTTGGGTTTTTTTTGGTGTTTTGTTTTGTTTTGTTTTTGAGACAGGGTTTCTCTGTGTAGTCCTGGCTACCCTAGAACTTGCTCTGTAGACCAGGCTGGCCTCAAAGTCACAGAGATCCACCTGCCTCTGCTTCCCAAGTGCTGGGATTAAAGGCGTGTTCTACCCCCCGCCCGGCTTAAGCTTTAATTTTAAAAGGTTGTTGTTATTGGCAGTGGTGGTGTTCATCCTTTCCTGGGTGACCCCTTTCCTGACATTATACTATATATAGTACTATCTCCATGGACTGCAAACACAGGTGCAGCCAGGGGTGCGGATGATGTCTGCCAACACAGTGTTTAGAGGATCTCCATGAATTCAAGGTCAGTTTGGGCCAATGACAAGTTCTAGGTCTGTCTGTGCTAAGACACAACAACAACAACAACAACACACACACACACACACACACTCACACACACACCACACATACACACACACACTCACACACACACACACCACACATACATACACTCACTCACACACTCACACACACACCACACATACACACACTCACTCACACACACACACTCACACACACACACACTCACACACACACACACACCACACATACACACACTCACTCACACACTCACATACACACACACACACATACACACACACAGCAGGACACACGTGACAGGACACACACACACACCACATACACACACTCACTCACACACTCACACACACACACACACACACACACACACACACCTTCTGCTTCAAATCGGGTTATGCTAAGTAATATTTATCAAATGTCTGTCTTGACTTTGCTCCTACTGCCTTCGAAGTTAGAGGAGTGCTTCCTTTGTCTCTGAGGGGCAGGTGACGGCATTTCCCCACTTCCCAAGTCAGTTTAGAAAATGGACTTGATGTCTCATCAGCTTCTTTCTGTTTTATTTCCTGAAATGTGAGGTGTGTGTGTGTGTGTGTGTGTGTGTGTGTGTGCACGCGCGCGCCTGTGTTTTAATGGCTTCTGGCTGTAAAGATGACTTATAGAGAAGCAAAAGCTTCTTGCATGATGACACCCTTTCCCGAAGGTGAGTTGTCTTGTCTACAGCTTCATAGAGGCCCCTGAATGACTGAGCTCCTCCTGAATTACTAGGTAGCAGTCTTGGCCTGAAGTATGAGGCCCCCTCCCCAGTATTGACATTAGTGTTCTTATTGGTATGTTTTTGTAGCAGTCACTAAGGTATCTATTACTGAACCGAGATTTCTTTTTTTAATCATATTAAATTGGGTATGGGTGCCCATGCCGGTAATCTGGAACATAAGAGGCTGAGGTGGGAGGGTGTTAAGTTTGTGTCCAGTCTGGGCTACATTTGGAGACACTTTCGAAAAACTAAAACAGGCCAGCTGTGATGTTTCACTCCTGTAACTCCCATACTTGAGATGCTGAGGCAGGAGAATTGTGAGGCCAGACAGACTTTAGTATGAGATATTGTTTCAGAAATAAAATAAAACAAAATAAAATCAAAGCATGGCATTTGCTAATAATGACCCAATGGATTGAACCCTTCCAGCTTGCTACATGTGTGCTGTCACATTTGGTCTTCAGCCTCGTGAGAAGGCACTCCTTGAGATGCCAAGCCTGGGGAGCCAGTCAGCGTTTGAGCCCACTGTCCACTTCAGAGCCTTAGCACTCTTCTGTTTTTGTCATAAGATCAGGCACACTGAATCCTGGCCACGAACCATTTCGGTGGCTTGAATCACCAGAAGCATTTGTGAGTTAGGCTGAAGCCGGGAAGGAAGGACCCAGGAGTGCCGTGCCCTTCTGGAGAGCCTCCTGGAGCACCGCCTCCCAGAGCAAGCGTGTATGTAATTCCATCTGCCCAGCTGACCTCTGGCTCTGCCTTGAGCGCTCTTTACGTTTGATTAGGGGACATCCTGAAACTGAGAGTAGACACGAAGCTTTAGTTCTAAAGAAACGACTTCTGCTCTCAGGTGACAGGACTGGGTGTCAGCTAGTGAGCATCAGGTTGCAGAGCAGAGGGTGGCCTTTTAAAGCCACCCTGCAGCAGGGGAACAGCCACTCCTCTGTGGGGGAGGGGCACATCGGGCAGAGAAATATGTTGAATTGTCGTATTGAAATATAAATGCCACAGACTTCCTGGCTCCCGGGATTTGTAGGATTTAATGGGTGTTTCCTGTCATTTCCGAATGGGCAGCTGATGAGCCTTCCCTCTGCCAGAGGTAGCTGTGGCGCTTACTGGAGTGCTAGGGTCCATCACTAGGTATATACTTCATGCAGGCGAAGTGTTGCTCGGGTCTTCAGGGTGGGATCTGAGTGAATGTGCACACAAAGGTGGCTGACTTAAAGTCTTGTTCTTCTCTCACCGTGAAGCGAGGACCGTGGTGTGTCTCCGGTTCCCCACTTACAGAGTGGGATGGTTCTGACTTTAGGCGACTGCAGTGCCTTCGGTTGCTGAATGGAAAGCGGCCTCGAACCGTGACAGCTATACTTGCCAGCATTTCAGCCAGTTACCCCTCCAGCTGCTGCTCATGCAGGGTGGATGGACCATCCTGTGTTTTTACTTTATTGCTGGCTTATCTTTACAGTGCCACATGTTAAACCTGTGGCCTCACGCACACCAGGCCAGTCATCTACCACTGAGCTGCACCCTTAGCACATGCATTGGGTTTGAAGTACTGGTTGGATTTTTTTATTTTTGTTTTTTGTGTTTGGCAGGGTCTTCCTACGTAGCCCAGGCTGGCCTCAAACTCAACATACTCCTGCTTTATCTCCAAATAGCTGGGGTTACAAGCATGCACCCCCATTCCCAGCCTCTTTGGGGCGATGTTATCTGATGCTTGGGCTTCTGAAGGCCTCTGAGAACTACAGTGGAGAAATACACAGTAATTTGGAAAGTGCAGGCAGAGCAGTGCTGCCTCCTTGGTCCCTTGATTAGGTTTGGTTTGCTGAGGAAAAGAGCTAAAGCTGAGTTACGTGGTCAGTCGGGATTGTTGGCCTCTGCAACGCCTTCTTTCTCACACAGTGGACCCTGTTAGTGGGAAGGCGGCTGTGTTTAGTCCAGCCCTGACAGTTCAGACCATGCTGTGTGCGCTGGGGTCTGACTTCCTGCTCGTGCTCTCTGCAGCAAGGACAGTAAGAACTAAGGAACATATGTGTGTTTGCTTCCCTCTCCTAGAGATGTGCCCAAGAGCTGTTCTAAATCCACTGCCCACAAATTCTGTGATCTCATTAGCAGTGCGTGTCGGGAATGCACTTTTCCCTAGTTTTATCGTGCTGGGGCTGCAATGTAGGGCCGTGCTGCTGCAAAGCAAGTATTCTACTGCTGGCACCTCTAGAACAAGAACAAGGTGATGATGATGATGACGACAACGACGATGATGATGGTCTCTTGTAGCTCAGATTGTCTTCAACCCTGCTATGTAACAGACCCTTGCCTCTACCTTCAAGTACTGGCTTTACAAGTGTGCCACCGTACCCAGCTGAAGATAAGGTCTCTCTCTAAATCTTTCCTGCCTGCACGCCACGCGCACACATGAAGGTCAGGGGGTATTTTCAGGAGTTGGGTCTCTCTCTCTCTCTCTCTCTCTCCCTCCCTCCCTCCCTCCCTCCCTCCCTCCCTCTCTCTCGCTCGCTCGCTCGCTCTCTCGCTCTCTCGCTCTCTCGCTCTCTCGTCCTGGCTGTCCTGGCTGTCCTGGAACTCGACTTGTAGACCAGGCTGGTCTTGAACTCACAGAGATCTGCCTGTCTCTTCCTCCCAAGTGCTGGGATTAAAGGTGCTTTGCTCAACACCACACACGGCTTGCATTAACCACCACCCACACTACAGTCTTGCTGTAAACATCTCTTACACCTCCTGTCCCAGAGATGTCAAACCAACCAGTACATTAAATGCCACACGTCTCCTTCACCATGCAGAAAAACTCACAGAATGCCAGGACTGTCTAACACGCCCTTCTATACCTCTGCCCCCACAGTGGGTCCTCCTTACTATCTGGTGGGAAATTCACCTCCAAAATCCCATCTGCAGGAACCACTGCTGTTTTGTATTGTTCCGAGACAGTCTTAGTATACATACATGGCTGGCTCTGAGCTTGGCGCTCCTCCAGCCTCCGGCTCCTAAGTGCTAGGACTCAAGTCTCCCACCACCACGTCCAGGCAGGATCTACCTTAGGCAACTTCTTAGCTTCTCCACAGCTAGTTTCTGCCATCTAGAGTCTCACTTAGCTTTCTCTTTCATAGGTCTGTGACTACTTCTCCTCCCAGCCTCCCGCTTAGGCTGATTCTCCCCAGACCTTTTCCAGCAGCTGTCAGGCACGCGTGCATGTGTGCAGGTGCGTGCTGCTGTGGTGGCTGCCAGGCCTTCGTGCTCAGTTCTTCAAGTGCCAGATCTTTGTGGTCACAGCTTCACCCGGTTCTCCAAACTGCACTTCAAAATGAGAGTTAACCCCACTCAATCTACCTTAAAATGTAAACTGTTCATAAATAGTTATTGCCTAGACTGGGGAATGAACACACAATACCGCTAAGGCTTCCAAAGTACAGAACAAGGGTTTTCCCTCTCAAAGGTCTGCTTGAGTTTTTAATAGCTGCAGTGTGATTTTGTTATGTTAATTATAGGAAGCAGTATGCAGTTCAGTCGCCACAAGTTGTTTCTTTGTGGCTCTTTCACATGCTCATGCTGTCTGAGCTTCCTTTTGCATTAGCCCAGACTTGTGCAGAACACTCAGGTGTTTTTGCAGAGTTGGGTGAGACAATGTAGTGTTTTACTCGCCACCAAATAAGGCAGTGTAGCATTACACCAAATCTCACAGGGGAGTGTTCCACAGAAACTCAGGCTTCTTAGGGTAGGAGAAATTTAATCTGAGGCTAGGTGTGCTGCACACCTTTAACCCTAGGACTAAGGAGGCAGAGGCAGGTAGATCTTTGTGAGTTCAAGGCCAGCCTGGTCATAGCCAAGGCTATAGAAAGAGACCCTGTTCCCAGAAAACGTTTGTGGGGGTCTAACCTGTATTAACTTCTAGCTAGCTATAGTAATTGCTGTTCGATGTTTTCTTCAAGTTTTTTGTTTATTTGAAGAAAGGATTTCCTTCATCTACTGATCTGCCTTAACCTCCCCAGGGCTAGGATTACAATTACATACCACATTTATGGTTTTTTGTTTGTTTGTTTTTGTTTTTTGCTTTAGTGTCAGGGTTTATCTGAAAGGACAAGATAGTTAACTGTGTCACCATGGAAGAAGACTGTTTTGCCTTTGGATTGGAGCTCTTCACGTCTCACAGGAAGTGCTCCTCTCAGCCATCCAAGCTGCAGGGGATTCTCACCTTCTCACCCTTTAGATGCTGGCTCTCCTGCTTCTCCAGCTTAATGTACAGTACTCTCTGCCTGGCAAGTGGGGCCTTTGGCTGTTTTTAAACACTGGAAAGAATGTGTTTTGTCATCTACAGAGAGCCAAACTATGAGGATAGGAAACAGATCCATGGCCTCCAGAGCCTGGGGGACAGTCGAGGAGGGTGACTCAAGGTTGTTGGGGATTTGGAAATCTTGGTTTTATTTTTTGTTTGTTTGTCAGCTTGAAACAAGCTGGAGTTATCTGGAGAGCAGAACCTCTGCTGAGAGAATGCCCCCCTCACATGACTTTTCTCAATCTGACAGCTGCAAGACGAAAACAACCTTTTCTTCCACAAGTTGCTTTTGGTCATGGTTTTATCACAGTAACAGGAACCTAACTAAGACATTGTCTCTCTTCTCTCTCTTTTGAAATAGATTCTCTTACAATGTAGTACTGGCTAACCTAGAGTCAGAGTGCTGTCTGCCTTGGACTCCTGAGTGCTGGGACTCAGGGTCTGATACTTGACAAGTGTTGGAATTTATAATTACTTAAACCCAGAGGCTAAATTCCAACATTATGGGGAAAACCTACAATCTCTCCAGTCTCACAGCAAAGTATATTCTAAGTATATTGCATTTAATCCAGATGCTCTGGGATTCATAGATAAGAGATGTTTAATTGCTTATATGTCACTTGCATATTCTCTTCCTTCCTTCCTTCCTTCCTTCCTTCCTTCCTTCCTTCCTTTCTTTTCTTTTTTTTTTTTTTTTAAAGACAGGATTTCTGTGTAGCCCTGGCTGTCCTGAAACTCACTCTGTAGACCAGGCTGACCAAGAACTCACAGAGATCCTCCTGCCTCTGCCTCCCAAGTACTGGGACTAAAGGCGTGTGCCACCAATGCCCAGCTTTTTTTTTTTTTTTTTTTTTTTTTTTTTTAAGATTTATCATGTGGATTCAGTATTCTGCCTACACCAGAAGAGAGCACCAGATCTCATTACAGATGGCTGTGAGCCACCATGTGGTTGCCGGGAATTGAATTCAAGACCTCAGGAAGAGCAGCCAGTGCTCTTAACCTCTGAGCCACTTCTCTAGCCCCCCCTTTTTTTTTTTTGTTATTTTTAATCGTATGTGTGTATTTGCACATGTGTGCAGGAACCTTCAGAGCAGCGTGTGGAAGAGGGAAAAATGTAAAGACAAGCCAGGCTTTTCATGTCACTACAGTTGTTGATCACTAATGACAGCCTGCATTCTTGTGGCACGCTTTCAAAGCATTTTTATTTGACCTAGGACACTGTAAATGTTGTTGTACAGATGGCAACACTGATATCCAGAGACATTTATAATGGCTTGTCTGGGGTGTCCTCTGTCAGTCAGTGAGAGATCAGAGGCAAGGTCCTGACCTTCTGGTCATCACACTTGGGTTATCAAATCATTTAATGCAAGAAATATAAAGTACCAGCCTGGCGGTGGTGCACACACCTTTAATCCCAGCTCTCGGCGGCAGAGGCAGGCTGATCTCTGTGAGTTCTTGGCCAGCCTGGTCTACAGAGCAAGTGCCAGGACAGCCAGGGCTACACAGAGAAACCCTGCCTCAAAACAAAAACAAATTTATCAAGTAAATCCAATAAATATTGTTCCACAGGTCCAGGACTGTGACACACCCAGAACTGAAGAGGCAGAGGTGGGAGGGTTGCTACAAGTTCAAGACCAGCTCTGTCTTTGGACTGAGTTCCAGGCCAGCTAGGCTGCATGGCAAGACCTTGTCACAAAAACAAACAAAACTGCCTTCTGTTATTTTGTGAGTGTTAATTGTGCACACGTGCCCTTTAGTCTGAAATGCAAGTATTCCCAGTTTAGTGAGTCACGTCGGGACACATACTGCCCTCTTCTGAAGACCTTGTCACTTACACAGTCACTCTTCCAGCCTGTATTTCTGCATGTGCTGATCTCATCATGCAGGTGGCACAAAAGTGAGACCAAAGTGGGTTTCCCCCTAAAGTTTATAATGTCATACAGAGCATGTGCACGTGCGCACACACACACACACACACACTCATACATGATCTCACACACACACTCACACATACACACACTCACACACACTCACACACTCACTCTCATACATGATCTCACACTCATACATGATCTCTCTCACACACACACACTCACACACTCACTCTCACAACACTCTCATACTCACACATGCTCTCACACATACACTCTCTCTCACACACACACACATAGGGGTGCATAGGGGAAGGTGTAGAGTGGATTGTAGACGCTCTCATGTGGTCTGAGTCTCTCAGATTGGGACATGCTGCTGTGGTGACTGCAGACTAAAGCATCTGGGTGTAGGAATTTCCTCGAAATGTCTCTGAAGCACACTGAAACCCCGTAGACTCTCACCGGCTTCCTGTTGCTGCTGTGGTCCTTACGGGAAACTGTACTTATTGGGGTTACATTTCAAAGAAAAGTTTGGTTAATTTTTCTGCATTTTTTTTCTTCCTTTTTCCTTTTTGGGTGCCTTGAACTTGTGATCCTTCTGCCTCTGCCTTCTGAATGCTGGGGTTTCATGTATGTACTACCACACCCGGCAACTTTTCTATTTTTTAAAGATACAGAAAAATGTAATAAAACAGTTCTACTAAAGGCTATAAAAGCTAAGGTTCTGGGCCAAAAAGCCTAACAGGTAACATATAAACAGCATCCCTAAGGGGCTTACTTACTTCCTTCTCTAACTCAGGCCCCCTGTCCACGAGCAAGTGAAACAGGAGCTCTATTAGACAGAAAGTAGTCATCCTTTTCTCGTAGGGTGCAGCACTAATACACGACTGCATTAAGCAGTATGTTCCACTTACTATAACTTTCAGTTGATTAGTTTAAATTTGTTCTTGTGTATATGTGCTTGCCTGTGTGAGTCTGAGTGTACCACTTGTGTGCAAGAGCCCATTGGAGCCTGAAGAGGGCACTGGGATGGGGGAGACAGGACTCTTGACTGCTGAGCCAGCTCTCCACCCCTGGTGGCACAGACCTCTAATCCCAGCACTTGAGAGGCAGAGGCAGAGGCAGGTGGGTCTCTATGATTTCAAGGACAGCCTGGTCCTCAGAGCAAGTTCCAGCATAGCCAAGGCTACACAGAGAAACCCTATCTTGGGAAAAAAAGCGGGGTGGGGGTGGGGTGGGTGAGTGTGTGTGTGTATTTTACTTTGCAGCAAGGCTGTTCACTGCATGAAAACAGCACAGCGAATGGAATATATTGCAAACTGAGATGTGGTGTCCTCATCTGACATTAATTAGCAGACATTCCCTCCACTCCCACTCACCTCCAATTGGAAAAACTTAAGTAGTTTTTTCTAATTTTTTAAATAAAACTTATTAATTTATTTTGTGTGTGTGCGCACACATGCATTACATTCAAGAAGATGTTAGAGGACTACCTTTGGGAGTTTTCTCCTTCCATGTGGGTCCTGGGGATTGAACTCAGGTCATCAAGTTTGGCGTCTGATGACTTTACCCACTGAGCCTTTCAACTGCCTGCCTCCCCTTTTTTGTTGTTATTGTTGTTTTGTTTTTTTGGGACAGGGTCTCTCTACAGCTTTGGAGCCTGTCCTGAAGCTTACTCTATAGACCAGGCTGGCCTCAAACTCATAGAGATCTGCCTGCCTCTGCCTCCTGAGTGCTGGGAGTAAGGGTGTGGGCCACCAATGCCAGACTCCCTGGTCCTTTCTTATGGATCTTGAGTAATACAAACTTTAATCCCATGAATTGTCAGGTAACTTCTTACTGTATATTTTATTCATAAGGAAATGGAGGAGGCTTGGTAGGGTAGAACAACTTATCTAAACCCACACATACCTTCCACTGGTAGATCCCGTTTTCCTATAAACTCTTTCAAAGTCCGAATTACAGACTTTTAATTTAAATTTTTTAGATGAGGCTTTACTATGTAGACCAGGCTGGCCTTGAACTCACAAAGATCAGGCTGACTGTGTGCCACCACTCCTGCAGGGTTGCAGATTTTGAAGAATGCTGTGATGTCATTCTTATTACATCTCTGGAAAAGCACACAGTATTCCTGACCCACTGCTGCTCAGTCGTGATCAAGTCCAGACAGTACAGGGTCATCTGCTGTGGGTCGCCACCGTTCCCTATTCCATTAGAGGCCAGTTACTAAATCTCTTGCTGAACTTTTGACTTGTTCTCAATTACGGAGCTGTGTGTTTTTTACGATTATTACTCAGCATAAAAGAACTTTTGTAGGAATGAATGGCCAGGATGGAACTTACAAACTTAGGCTACTGATGTTAGGAAGTAAGTGGTATGAATTACTTTATTTTTATTACATTTACTGATTAGGGATTCTTTTTTTTTAATGTGCATTTGGTTTGTGGTGTGTTCAGTGAGATTGGTGGATGCTACAGCATTCACGTGGAGGCCAGAGGCGGCTTACCGGAGCTGGTGTTCTCTCCCTTCCTGCGGGTACCTGGCGGGACTCCAGTTGTCAGGCTTGGCAACAAGTGCTTCCACACGCAGCCATCTTGCTGGCCCGTGAACCGTCTTCTAAAGAATTCCCTGCTGTACCATCTTTGCTTTACACCTTGCTTAAATTTGGACCATGGCCCTTTGTCTTCTGTCTGATTGTCTGTTTGAGACAAGGTCCCCTTAAGTAGACCAGGCTAGCGTCAAACTGTGGATTCTCCTGCTTCTGTCTCTGAAGTACTAGGATTACATGTATGAGCCACCAACCCAGATTAAAGCCCAGGACCCTAATGGCGTGCAAGGAGTAGTAAGTCAAAAGAGGCAGAGCCTTGGAGAAAGGGCTACGCGAAAGAGAGTTAGTGCTGTTGAAGGGTGTGGCTCAAGGGTGGGGTGGGAGGGGCCTCCAAGGGTGGCCTGAGAAGAGATGAATACAGAGAAACCCAGAGTGCTCAGCAAGGACAGCGGGGCCCACAGCAAGTGGGAGGCCCCACCTACCTTCTCAGCTTTATGTATTTCCAGGTGTGAATTCTTGTGTCTGACTTTGACCATCTCAAAATGCAGTGGTAGCTACTAGATCACACTGTACATGACTTAAACCAAAGTGGAAGAAAATAGCTCAGCTGGTTGGTTAGACTTTGGCTGCTCCTTGCTCCTGGGGGCTGTCCTGCCTGAAGAGCAGTCAGGGTTCTCAAGAGGTTCAGGGGTTTTGCAGGACAAGGTGAGGCCATTGACACCTTGTTAAATTAGCTTCAGAGTAGATTTTTATCAGTTTCCACACATCTTCATCTTAATTACTTGGAAGAAAACACTAGGAGACATATATAGCAACTTTTTTATTTTATGCCAGTTTTTCTCCTTAATAGGCTATCTTCATTTCAGGCCCAGCTAGAGAAAATACAATCTCATAGTCACTGATTTAGTGACGGCTGTCTTCCAACAGCTGCTTCTCCAGATGCACAGGCCAGCCACAGTAGCTGAGATTCTGCACATAACTGGAATTAACTGTTTCCGGTTTTTATAGCACTCCCTTGTCTGCAGCCAGAGATGAGGTTTATGTCCTGGGAACTTCAGGTCTGTAGCTTATGTACAGTAGTTTAGAGCCCTATCTCATCTGGTCCCGGTGTTCGCCTCTGAGCATATGCTTCGTGTACAGTGTCAGGCATTTCAGAATCGCTTCTTTGAAAGTGGATTTTTGTTTGTGCGCTGTGTGAGAGTCAGGAAGTGTGTGTGGAGGAAGGGCGGCCTGTCTGAAGAAGTGGCTCTGGCCACTCATTCGTCATTATTTACCAGTCACTGGAAGGAAGAGATGGCCGTCTGCTTTCCGCACTCTGTCTCTACCTAAAATTAGTTGCTCTTACTCAAGAAGCCTTTGTAGTGAAAAGCAGCCATCTTCTGTCTTTTAGGGTTATAGTACCCCAGGCTGGGGTTTCTGCCTGCTCAGAAGGGAGGTATCTTCTCATAGGGATCTGGGGTCAATGTTTTTATTTGTCACCTAAGCAGTTCACATAGCCCTGTAGAATCAGAGTGGTGCTGAGTCAAACCCTAAGAAGAAAGAAATCTCGCCTGGGTATCAGGAAGCAAGATGTGCATGATCTTGTTTGCCTTGCTTTGAGATAGGCTGTTTTCACATTTTTGTTACCCAGTATGCTAATAGAGAAGCACTTAACTGGATAATTGCTTAATTAAACATTTTGGAAAAGGTCAACATTAGGTGTAAAGTCATATAGCTGTGACATTGGTCCTGTGTGCTTACTACCAGGGGACCCTGCAGAGTAGCAAGTACATAGAGTGCTTTCTTGAGTGAGTTTCTATGGTAGCTAAATCCAAACACTGTGTGTGTGTGTGTGTGTGTGTGTGTGTCTGTGTGTGTGTGTGTGTTCAAAGTTCAAAGGCATCCCGGGGCACACACACTTGGGGTCATCTTGGTAGCTTTGAGTGGAAAGGAAGTTTTTGTGACTACACCTTCCTAAGCTGCTATTAAGACTGGTGGAAAAACTGGGCGGTGGTGGCACACCCGTTTAATCCCAGCACTTGGGAGGCAGAGACAAGCAGATCTTTGTGAGTTTGAGGCCAGCCTGGTCTACAGAGCGAGCTCCAGGACAGGCTCTAAAGTTACAGAGAAACCCTGTCTTGGAAAATAAATAAATAAATAAATTGTAAAAAGATGGGCAGAAAATAAGTGAAAAGGTAATGTATTGCAGTTGATACAGGACATGTTATTCTGGCCTGCAGCAGGCATAATAGCCTGTCTCAGGGATGTGGCTGGTTAAATAGGCAAATCCATACTCACATCACAGCTTTCAAGTGGAGACTAAACTGTTCTCCACTGAAACCAATGGGAGAAAATTCTAAAATATCACCTGTCTCAATTACTGGCTGGGGAGCTTCCACTGTGAGGGACAGAGCACAGGGACAAACACACTGCTGTCCACCCGCCCCCAAGCCCAGACACTGTAGTGTACCTTTGAACTCCTGATCCTCCTGCCTCCGCCTCCCAGGTGCTGGGATGACAGGAGCATACCACGTTGTAGCATATTGGTATTGCGTGTGTGCTTGCTTGTTTCCGAGAGTGTGTGTAGCCCTGACGGTCTTGGAACTAGCTAGCCTTGAATTCACAGAGATCCATCTGCCTCTGCCTCCCAGTTTCTGGATTAAAGGAGTGTGCATACACCTGGCTTGTGTGTTTTAATGTGGAGTCAGATGATGTTATTTACCACTATAGAATTCCTTAAGTGTTCTGTATGTTCAAAATTTTACTTATACCAAGTTTGGCAGGTGAATGTAATGTGAAATTTGAGTAAGAAGGATATTAGTGGGCAGAGTGGTTAAATTTGAAGAGAGTTGTAGCTGAGTCAATAGCTTTCTGGCTTTAATAACTTCTACTTACAAAAGGTGTTAACATAGGGAGCTGGAGAGCTGGTAAAGAGCACTGGCTGCTTTCCTAGAGGACCAGGGTTCAAGTCCCAGCACCACATGTAACCCCAGTTCCAGGGAATCTGATGTCCTTTCTGGTCTCTAGGCACTAGGCACACACGTGGTACACAGACATACATGAGGCAAAACACTCAAAAAACACATTTTTAAAAACCCTCTTATGGCCTCTGCAGGCCCCAGGCATACATATGGTGCAAATACTTAGAGAAAAAAAATACCTATAAAGAAATAATGAGCCCTATAAAGAACACCTATAAACACCTACAAAGAAATAATAATAATGTGTGTGGTGCACGCCTTTATTCTCAGCCCTCGGGAGGCAGAGACAGGGGGATCTCTGTGAGTTCAAGGTGAGCTTGGTCTACAGAGCGAGTTTCAGGACAGGCTCCAAAGCTACTCCAAA
This sequence comes from Cricetiscus sungorus, assembly GCA_030556225.1. Classification (NCBI taxonomy): domain Eukaryota; kingdom Metazoa; phylum Chordata; class Mammalia; order Rodentia; family Cricetidae; genus Cricetiscus; species Cricetiscus sungorus. The sequence goes on along the minus strand of JANBXA010000069.1, from coordinate 91,342,940 downwards.
TCCCTGTCTCAAAAATACAAAAACAACAATAAAAAAGGAAGTAATTTTAAAATACGAAAAAAATCTAAAAGCACATATGGAAAGTGCACTGCTGTCCTCAGAGTACTTAGGAGGCTGAAGCAAGAGGTTCTTGAGTGTTGGGCTGCCTGGGTCTAAACACAAGAACTCTGTGTGTGTGTGTGTGTGTGTGTGTGTGTGTGTGTGTGTGTGTGTGTGTGTGTGGTTGTGATACGCTTAGGCAAACAGCTTCTCTGTGTATGTCTATTTTTCTACAACAGAAACATCTTTTTCTAATAAGCATTCATCCCTTGTTTTGTTTTTTTAGGTGAGGGAACATTTACTCTAAAAAAAGAACCTCATACAAATGTATCTTAGACCACAACAAAACCCAGTAAGATACAGAATGTCAGCGTGTGTCCCTCCAGTGTGGTCTCTGACCTGTGTACTATTGGCATCTCAGGGCAGCTGCGTCAGAATTGTAGCAGCAGAGCTCTGAGATGGTGCTGAAATAACCCTGTGTGGTTCTCAGCCCTCTAGAGCTTCCGAGTTGTGGGCTTGACCATTAAGTGAGGAAGCACAGCACAGCAGAGACCCAGACTGCAGCTAGGCACTCATAAGCAGGCTCCGCACCTTCCTGTATCTCTGGATTGTTCATTGTTCAGTGTTGATTATTTTCTCTTCTTTTCTTCCTTCCTTCCTTCCTTCCTTTTTTTTTTCAAAACAGGTTCTCTGTGGCTTTGGAGGCTGTTCTGGAACTAGCCCTTTAGACCAGGCTGGTCTCGAACTCACAGAGATCCACCTGTCTCTGCCTCCCTAGTGCTGGGATTAAAGGTGAGTGCACCACCAATGCCTAGCCTTTCTTTCTTCTTGTAGACACTAGAGATTGAACTGAAATTCTTTTTTTCTTTTTTAAGATTTATTTATATGTATATGCATGCCAGAAGAGGGCATCGGGTCTCATTATAGATGGTTGGGTTGCTGGGAATTGAACTCAGAAGCTTTGGAAGCGCAGCCTGTGCTCTTAACCTCTGAGCTGTCTCTCCAGCCCCTGAACTGAAATTTTTTAAGTTTTAACTGGGTTACAAACTTGTTCAACCATTTATGTTTTGGGTTTTTTTTTAAAGATTTTATTATTTATTTTTATTATTTTATGCGTATGAGTATTGTGTCTGCGTGTGTGTATATGCACCGTGGATGAAGAGCATGTTGGATTCCCTGGGACTGACGCCATGTGGGTGCTGGGGATTGAACCCAGGTCGCCTTCTGAATTGCTGAGCCAACTGTCTCGTGAGTTCCCTCTCCTTTTAATGATGTGTTGCTACTCACAGTTGGGCCAAAAAACCTGAATGGCTTCCCTTACACGGGGAAAGGCCATAACATTTTGACTAATGAAGTAGTCAGAAAAACAAACAAATCTGCACACTAAGTTTTTCTGAGGACCTACTGGGATAGTCCACAGCTCACACTGTTCATGCTGTGTGTGTGTGAGAGAGAGAGACAGAGACAGACAGAGAGAGAAAGAGAGAGAGAGAGACAGAGAGAGACAGAGAGAGAGAGAGACAGAGAGAGAGACAGAGAGAGACAGAGAGAGACAGAGAGACAGAGAGACAGAGAGATCACAGACCAGCCTCCAAGAGCACCGACAGAAAGTCACGAGCTGCTTGAAAAAACTTTCTGCTAGGGCTGGAGCAAAGGCTCAGCTCTGAAAGTACTTGCTGCTCTTCCATAGGACCAGAGTTCGATTCCCAGGACTATGTTGTCCGGCTCAACACTGCCTGCCACTCCAGCTCCTGGGTGTTGTCATTTTAGAAAAGCACCTTTCCAGAGAAAGGCATCATGAGACAGGGTTCAAGCAGAGAGTGTTGTTTAGTAGGGAAAGGGAAGGGGGAGACCAGCCTCCAGAGACAGGAGAAGCAGGAGAGAGGAGAGAGGAAAGAGGGGGGAAGAGGGGAAAGAGGGAGGGGGATAGGTACAGAGAGAGGGAGAGAAAGAAAAGGATGGGAGGTGGCCGGGGCCCTTTTACAGGGGAACATAGTGAATGTGCACAGGTGGTGCTCTCAGTGGCTGCAGCTGAGGGTGTATCCTGTCAGAACCCCAAGCACAGGCCAGTGCAGGTGCCTGAATACTAACACTGGGGGCATGAAACTTTATTCACATACACACAAATAAAACTTAAAAAACTTTTTATTGAAGTGAATTATTATTTTTATGAATGGATTATAGTATTTATGGACAGCTGGGATTGCTTAGTGCTTTACAAATGGAGTAGACTGCTGATTTCTGGTTTTGTGCTGTATTTTGTTTTGAACACACCTTGGCCTCAGAATTCCTGCGTAGCTGAGTTCTGACCCTCCTACCTCTACCTCCGAAATGGTGGGATTAGAAGCATATGCCACTGTACCCAGCCAGTTCTGTTCTTATCTAACATAGACTGGCCATATTTTATATGACAAAAGAGGTTTTTTTTCCATGTGGCTTTAAATAAGGTTAACAAGATATTTGAGCTGGACTGTGGTGGCACACTCCTTTAATCTCAGCACTCAGGAGGCAGAGGCAGGTGGATCTCTGTGAGTTTGAGACCAGCCTGTCTACAGATCGAATTCCAGGACAGCTAGGGTTGTTACACAGAGAACCCCTGTCTAAAAAAAATATTTGAAATCAGTATAATAAGAGACAAGATTCAGAGTGTGTGATTATTTCCATTTACACACCTGCTGTTCCATCTTTGGGCACCAGGTGTCACTTTGCTGATGCCAGAAGCATGTACAAGGAAAGCCCTAGAGAAACTTGCTCTGCAGACGCAGGTCGTGGTGCCTTGATTGGCAGGCCCCTTCGTCCACTAAATGAGGTGTCTGGTCAAACTGCAATTATGCTCCTGTTCTGGGTTCACAATGTGCGGAACGTCAGTCATTCTTAGATTCGATTTGCATTACATACCGTCTGCTCTCCGCCAAGTACAGTGGTCAAATGTGTCGAGAACGCTGAACAAATGGGTCAGTGCCATTGTTCTTTGAAGACAGCTTAGGGGTTGCCAGGTGGTAGTGGCACACACCTTTAATCCCATGCCTCAATAGGAAGAGGCAGGCGCATGTCTGAGGTGGAAGCCGTGATCTACATATTGAGGTCCAAAACCACCGGAGGGGAGAATGACCACACTTTAGAAACATCTATCAGTAACAAACTCATCTTTGTGTGTTTGGGACAAGCTGCTCGCTGTGTGCTCCAGCATCGCCACGCACAAAGTGAGCATCTCTGTCATGTGGAGTTCCCATCAGTGTGCTCGGCTGTCTTCCTGAGCTCCCATCAGATCCCACAGACAAAGGGGCTTGACATGCTGCCCTCTGAGCAAGCTGTTCTCAGTAGCGACCTCACACATTCTTGTTACCGTGTAGAAGGAGGGAGTCATTCCAGGTGCTTCTGTACCTGCTGCTATCTAAGTGTAGGGTTTGGTCTGCCGTGTTTGGACAAGCTCCCTCGAACCTGCTAGGGACTTGGTGCTGTTGAAGTGATTTGATTTTTCCCACATGCTCCTTGATTCCAATCATAGTTCTACTTACTGTTCCTTAGCTCTGGGACCTCGTGAGTCTCAGTGGCTTTCTTTTTCCTTTTTGTGGTAGCAGGGACTGAATCCGAGCTTGTACATGCTAGACAAGTGCTCTCCCATTGATCCATACGCCTGGCCTGGTCTGTTTCTTTTTCGGCCAAATGAGGGTGCTAACATGGACATTCTTCATTCGTTCAATCAGCCACCAGATTTTGAGGGTCTCTTCTGTATGGGTCTCTTCTTAAGGAGCTCACAGGCTGGTGACAGAGGACACGTGGCTTGTCTTAGAAACAGGAAGTAAGAGTATATTGACCTAGGGCTGGATGGTGGCCATAGTTGAACAACATACATGTGAATATATGTAATGTCCTTGGACTGTGTGCACAGAAGTAGTTAAAATGTAAATTTCATGTTATGTAGTTACGTATATTTGACCATAATTTCTTTAGTTTTTGTTTTTCCAGACAGAGTTTCTCTGGGTAGTCCTGGAATTTTTCTGGTAGCTGTTCTGGAACTCGCTCTGTAGACCAGGCTGGCTTCCAACTCTGGAGATCTGCCTGCCTCTGCCTCCAGACGCTGGGATTAAAACAAGGATGGTAAAGTGCTAAGGACTGGGCATGGCAGCACACGCTTGTAATCCCAGTGATGGGAGTGAAAACAGGTGGATCCCCAGGGCTCCCTGGCCACTGAGCTCCGGGGCAGGGAGAGACCCTGTCTCAAAGGAAAAATGTGGGTGGCTTCTGAGGCGTAACGGCAGAAGTTGTCCCTGGGCTTCCATTGCATGCACACACACCCACATACCCGCACCTGCCACATGTGAACGTATGCACAGTCGTGTTAAAGTGGGGAGGAAAGTATACCCAAATGATGTGTAGCACACAGTGGGTGCTCAGTTAAATATTCACTTATAGTCTCCTTTTTGTTATGTGAAAATTATCCACATTTGACCTCACTAGGAAGACCTGTTTTACCAAAGTTTTCTGGTTAAAAAGTTAGATTGCGGGCACCTGAGCCTTTCTTTATCCTGTGTTTAGGAACCCTTCGTAAGCCCATCAAGACTTTACTACATAGCTGGGCGTTGGTGGCACCTGCCTTTAATCAAAGTGCTCATGAGTCAGAGGCAGGCAGATCTCTGAGTTCAAGGCCCGCTTGGTCTACACAATTGTTAATTGTTTTCTTGCTCTCTGTTCTTTCTGTTCTTTGGCTCTTTGACTCTTTCGGCAACCTATTACCCAGCTCCCAAATAAATCACACAGAGGCTCATTCTTTCTTGTAAATGCCCGGCCTTAGGTTGGCTTGCTTCTAGACAGCTTTTCGTTATTATCCCATCTATCTTTTGCCTCTGGGCTTTTATCTCTCTCTTTCTGTAGATCTTTCTTTACCTCTTACTCTGTGGCTTGCTGTGTAGCTGGGTGGCTGGTCTCTGAAGTCCTCTCTCCTCCTTTTCTCCTTGCTCCTACATCTTCCTTCTTCCCATATTTCTCCTATTTATTCTCTCTGCTGGCCAGCCCTGCCTATCCTTTCTCCTGCCAAGCTATTGGCCATTCAGCTCTTTAGTAGAGCAATTGGTATTTTAGATAGGCAAAGTCACACAGCTTCACAGAGTTAAACAAATGCAACATAAAAGAATGCAAGATATCTTTGCATTATTAAACAAATGTTCCACAGCATAAACAAATATAACATATCTTAAAATAATATTCCACAATATACACATAGCAAGTTTCAGGATAGACAGGACTACCTAGAGAGACACAGTTTAAATAAGTAAGTAAGTAAATAAATAAATAAAAGCCATTAAAACTCTTTTTATCAGGGCTCTGGGTTCCTCCAAAAGAGTTTTTTTAAAAGGTCCAGTATCTGCACAAATGAAATGATTAACTTTGCTACTTCAGGGGAAAAAAAAAATGTTAATCCCAAAGTCATTTACTTTGGCTTTAGAATAGACTTAGCATTTTTGTCAGATTTTCCTGCCTAATGACTCACTGCTTAAGCTTATTGAAAACTGTTTTAAATTCCTTTAGGTATGGCAGCCCAGGAAGTCGGAGTGAAGGCATGGGCCACAGATGGAAGCTGGATGAGAATTTTCGTTTCCCTGTATTAACGCCACCTGTTACGCTGCTCACAGAGCAATTTGGCAAAATAGCTTTTAAAGTCTTAAAAATATGCTTACTCTTTGATCCAGTAATTCCACTCCTAGGAATTTGTCCCAAAGAAATAATCAAAGATGCATGCAGAATGCAGGGGCGAGGGCATCTACAACACGCATCAGCAAAGAGTAAACCCTCTGGTTAATAAAACATGCACTTATCCCGGCGTGGTGCCAGGGTTTGCCATGTGCTTATAAATGAAAAGGAGACCACCTAATCATAAACACTGTGAAACAGTAAAGAAGGGGGCAGGAATTCGTTCTGGAAAGAACATTGTCTGTCGACTTTGGTATTGTGATAAAATTTATGACTGATCTTGTACATTGTGTTTTTAAAGTTTTCTGCTTGATCATATGATACTTTGTCATTAAGAAGCAGCTTTCATATGTAACATACATGTGCCCGCATGTGTACACACACACACACACACACACACACACACACACACACCCTCTGCTTATGTACCAACAAAACAACTTTTGTGGCTGGTTTTGGTGACACATGCCTGTGATCCCAGCACTTGAGAGGCAGGAATCAGAAGTTTAAGGTTATCCTGGGCTACATGAGACACTGTCTCAAGAAACAGAACAAAACGAAAAGGCTAGAGGCCAGAGAGATTCCTCAGCAGGGAAAGGCACCTGCTTCCAACCCTGGATTAGATCCCTGGGACCTGCACGGTGGAGGAGGGAACTGATCTTGTAAATTGTCTTCTGAGCTCCACACGCATGTGCTGTGGAACATGTACCCCACAGCCCCTACATAAAACGTAATAAAAATGTAAAACTAATCAAAATAAGTGCTAGGTCTGGTGACACGTGCCTTTAGATTTGCACTCAAGAGGCAGCAGCAGGTGGATCTCTGAGTTCAAGGCCAGCCTAGTCCACAGAGCAAGTTCCAGGACAGCCAGGGCTACACAGAGAAACCCTGACTTGAAAAAACTGAAATTACATTGTGGTGCATGTCTATAATCTAAGCTATACAGGAAGCTGAGGCAAGAGAATCAGGATGTTCAAGGCCAGGCTGGGCCACAAAGCCAAAAACAAAACACTGTCTCAAGACAAAAATACCTCCAAAATAAAGTTTTTGAATATAATGCCTACAAAGTGGGCAGTTTGAATGCAAATAATTTAGAAAGATGGTTTTTGGAGGATTTTTCAGGGTTGTGCATGTGTATTTTGATCATGCTCACCCCGTTACTCTCTCAGCCCCATTTCCCTTCCCACTGAGCCCCTTCTTCCAACAACCTTTCCCTCTCCCCATTCCTGCTCCCCCTCTTCCCCCATCCCCCCTCCCCCTTGTCTGGCCTCTTTCCCTGATCATGGCGTTTGAAGCTGACTGCATCAACATGGGTGGATATTATTTACTGCGGCATGGACAGCTAACCAGTGACTGTATCACTGAAGAATATTACTACTCCTGTTTCCTTCCTTCCTTCCCTCCTTTCTTCCTTCCTTCCTTCCTTCCTTCCTCCCTTCCTTCCTTCCTCCCTCCCTTCCTTTCTTCCTTCCTCCCTTCCTTCCTCCCTTCCTTCCTTTCTTCCTTCCTTCCTTCCTTCCTTCCTCCCTTCCTTCCTTTCTTCCTTCCTTCCCTCCTTTCTTCCTTCCTTTTTTATACAGGTTTTCTCTTTGTAGTCCTAGCTGTCCTGGAGCTCAGTATGTAGAGCAGGCTGGCCTTGAACTCACTGAGACTCTCCTGTCTCTGCCTCCAAGTGCTGGGATTAAAGGTGTGGCCACCACTCCTGGCGCCCCTTTTCTTTTTGAGCCAAAGGTCTTTTAGACCACCCTGGCCTGACACTTGACTTGTACCTTAAGACAATCTTATTCTTTTGCCTCTGCCTTCCCTGTGTAGGTATAGAGGTATGTTCCACCACATCCAACTGAACGTTTTAAAACTGCTACTCTTCCATCTAGTAGTTCCGCTTTTAGACACAATCTAAAGTTTCTTTTCTTGTTCTTTTTTTTTTTTTTTTTTTTTTTTTGAGGGGGAGCGGGGAAACGGTAAGGTCTCACTGTGTTGCCTTGGCTGTCCTGAAACTCACCTATAGACTAGCCTGGCCTCAAACTCCATCAGATAGATTGGCCTGCCTCTGCCTCCGAGTGCTGGGACTAAAGGTGTGCGTCACTGCCCGGCTGAATGTGTAAGTGTCATCTTCAGATACGTGAATCACCAGCAATCACATTGACAGCACTGAAAGTCACATTACTTTGTGTTAAGTTGTTGGCCCAGTGAAATGACCACATTCAGTCAATGTCTAAAGGTATGATGAGAACATAACATGATGTCCTGGTTTTTGATACCAGCACTGTGAAGTAGATCCAGAATTTACTGCAGAGCTACTAAGGCCAGTAGACTTCCTGTGAGCCATAGTCACAGCCTTACGACAGTCCCATCAGGGACAGTCATTGTATATGATGGTAGTCCTGTAAGATAATAGCACCTAGCCTACTCATAGCCGATTTAGTGTGTAAGAACACTCTGTGATGTTCCAGCAGTGCCCTTAACTCTCTTAGAGCACATCTCATCATGAAACATGTTGAAGATCCTTGAATTGTATTATAGCCTAAAGAACAAGCGTCCTGAGGACATTTTGTCATCCCCAGTGGACGTTTTCTGCTTCCCCTTGATCACTATCTCAGAACTCTGAATCCAGAGGTCCATATCGGGGAAAAGTGCGCAAGTGATAAAGCCAGCCGTCAGCATCCACTCGTGCCCCCCCCCCCCCCAGTGCCTCTAGCTCTCCGTTAACCTCTGCTTTATGTGATCCGTGGAGGGGGCTTTGTTCGCCGGTGTTGGCAAGCTTCTGTCCTGTACACTTGATGGGGCTCTCTTTCATTCTCATCCCCTAAATTCTTAGGGTACTGTGTGTCTCCTTTGAAGGAGGAGGGCTTGCAGGCCCTCGCTGTCATTTGAGGTCAAATGGAAAAGCTTTTTGTGCCTAACTTGGCCACAGCAAGTCCTTTGGTATTTAGAGTTTCAGTAGGAGTTGAATTTTTTTTTTTAATTAGTTATCCACGAGTTGAACCCAAATGAGCTTCATATAAAGGGGGAAAGGCAAACAAATGTTGCTTTTTTGGACACCATATTGAATCATGGTTTTCCCACTAGCAATGACCTCGAACAAGCTCACTCACTGTATTAGAGATTGCCTCCTCACATAGACGTTCGGCTCCTCCTTGCCTCTCTTCACAGGGCTGTTTTCCACTTACCCAAGAGCCCTGTTGCATTTGGGGCCAGCTGTGGCATTTGTAACGGCCTGCTTCTCCCACTTTACTTCTGACAGTTTCCTTATGCTGCTCCACCTCCCCAAGAACCCGTGAAGACTCTGAGAAGCCTGATCAACATCCGGAAGGACACGCTGAGACTTGTCAAGTAAGCTCCCGAGGGTTCAGGCCAGGCCCCAGATGCCCTTCCGCTTGCAGGGCAACAGATACTCTGTGAGAGTCAAAGCTTCTGCCAGGCCCACAGCCTCCTGCCTGGGCCTAAAGGATGCCAGCTGCCAGGCACTGCTGGGGCTTGGGCCCTAAGATGAGGCCTTGTTGTGCTTGTGTTGTTGTTCTAAATGTGGCCACTGTTCTGTACAGAAAGAACCTTCACCTGCACCTGAATTGTAAGTATTATCTCAATCCTGTGGGTCTCAAACACAGGGAAAAAAGAACTGTCATTAAAGGAAAAGGTGAAGTTTGCAGATACCCTAACAAGCTGTGTAGTAATGAGATGTTTGAATTAGGTGTATAAAATGCGGCTTTAAGTTGGTGGTGCAGATGCACACTCAGTCTCAGCAGTCTGGAGGTGGAGGCAGCCAGCCGGGGCTCTACTGCAGGGCACCGTGGGGGGTTGGCGGTGACAAATTAAGTGGACCAACTATGCACCTGGGTGTGTGTAGGAGTACAGACAGCTGCCAGGGATGAGTATGTGAAAACCTTTGGGGAATCAGGCAGGAGAAGAAAGCCGATCCTAGCATACTCTGTGTCAGGCTGTAAATGGTGTTTATGAAGTCACAGCGACATAGACTGTGACTTCCCTACAGTGTGGGGGTGGCAGAGCTCTTCCATGGGTCAGCATGAGGAAGGAGACACCACGTCCCTAATAGAAAGTCGGGAGATGGTGCCAAGACTGGATAACGGGGCGTGCTGTTGAGGATGAGGGCAGTGTGTGTGTGTCCAGAAGAACCGCAGCTTAGAGGAGGAAAGGGAAGCAGGGCGGCCTGCTGAGTCTAACAGTCTTGTGGGAATTCAGGCACCATTCATAACCCTGATCAAAGTAAAGAGTAACAACCTCTGCCACAAGCATGCTCACTGGCCATTTAGTCACCAGAGACTGCAGGAATTAGTGAATAACCTGAATGTCCCTAACAGACTACACTGTGAGAGTTACAGTAAAGACACAAACATATGCTAATGACATACAGCCAAGTATGTAATGTTTTGGGGAGTTAAAGAAAAGTAAGGGTGTTTTGTTTTGTTTTTGAGAGAGGGTTTCTATGTGTAACCCTGGCTGTCCTGGAAGCCACTGTGTAGTAGAACAAGCTGACCTTGAACTCAGAGATCCTCCTGCCTCTGCCTCTTATGTTTGTTTGTTTTGTTTTGTTTTTCTAGACAGGTTTTCTCTGTGTTAACAGCCCTGGCTGTTCTTGAACTCGCTCTGTAGACGAGGCTGTCCTCCACCTCACTGAGATTGGCCTGCCTCCACGGGCCAAGTGCTGGGATTACAGGCGTGTGCCACCACTGCCCGGCGTATTCTTACTTATTTTGGTGTTTGTGTGAGGGTGCCAGATCCCCTGGAACTGGAGATGCTGACAGCTGTGAGCTGCTATGTGGGTGCTGGGAATTGAACCTGGGCCCTCTAGAAGGGCAGCCAGTGCTCTTAACCACTAAGTCTTCTCTCCAGCCCAAAGAGTGAGTCTTAACACCCTGGTACATGTTGGGCAGTGGTGACACATTTTTAATGCCAGCACTCTGGAGGCGGAGCCAGGCCATTCTCAGGCCAGCCTGGTCCACAGCGCAAGTCCCATACACAGAGAAACCCTGTCTCAAAACATAAAAACCAAAGCAAAATAACAACAACAAATCCTGATTCACTGACCTCAAAGGGAGGATTGTGATTGTGGGGACAGTGACTGTGGGTACAGTGACTGTGACTGTGGGGACAGTGACCGTGGGGACGGTGACCGTGGGGACTGTGACCGTGGGGACAGTGACCGTGGGGACTGTGACCGTGGGGACAGTGACCGTGGGGACGGTGACCGTGGGGACTGTGACTGTGGGACAGTGACTGTGGGGACGGTGACTGTGGGGTATTTTGATTGTTGGGATTGTGTTGTGGGGATTGTGTTGTGGGGGATTCTGATTGTTGGGGGATTGTGTTGTGGGGGATTGTGATTGTGGGGGGATTGTGATTGTGGGGGATTGTGATTGTGGGGGGATTGTGTTGTGGGGGGATTGTGATTGTGGGGGATTGTGTTGTGGGGATTGTGATTGTTGGGGGGATTGTGATTGTGGGGGATTGTGATTGTTGGGGGGATTGTGATTGTGGGGGATTGTGTTGGGGGGTTGTGTTGTGGGGATTGTGATTGTGGGGGATTGTCACTTCTCAGGTGTGCCGAGGAAGTGAAGGGCCATGGAGAAGAGGCAGGCAAAGCTAAGGTTCACTACAATGTCGAGTTCACCTTTGACACAGATGCCCGGGTAGCCATCACCATCTACTATCAGGCCACTGAGGAATTCCAAAATGGTATTGCCAGGTAAGATAGCACAGCACGTAAGCTACTTACTTGCTTCCTAGCCTTTGTGCCTACACAGCAAGAAAAGCATTCTTTCTCCACAATTGGGAAGGATGTGGACCTTGAATTTAGTTTTCTTTTCCAATCCTTACTCTCTATTTTAGCCCCCTTCCTGTGATGTGTGATTAAATATATGAGCTTGGTAACAGTACCAGGCTAGAGCAAAAAGAAAAAGGTCTTTCCTTCCTGAGTTAGTGCTGTTGGAAATTGAGACTAGGCGTGAGACAGTGAGAATTGTCAGACTGTCTGGCTGAATTCTAACTTTCGCTCTGCTGCACACTGATCCACAGCTACATTCCAAAAGACAGCAGCCTGCAGTCGGAGACCGTGCACTACAAGCGAGGGGTGTGCCAGCAGTTCTGCCTGCCCTCCCACACTGTGGACCCCGCAGAGTGGGCAGAAGAGGAGGTAAGCTGCCTCAGCTCAGGGTCCCCCCATCACCACAGGAGGGCCCGGGTACTTACCTAGAACCCACTGCAGCAGCAGAAACTCCGTCTAGAGGCTGGCATGCCAGGCTGTATTGTTAAGCTTGGTGGCCTCTTCATGCCCTTCAAAGATCTACTTAGTTCGCAATTAGATACACCTGGGCTAAAGAGATAGCTCAGAGGTTAAGGGCACTGCCTGCTCTTCCAGAGGTCCTGAGTTCAATTCCCAGCACCCACGTGGTGGCTCACGACCATATACAATGAGATCCGGTGGCATACATGCAAGCAGAACACTGTGTACATATAAATAAATCTTTAAAAAAGATATGCCTGCTCTTGTTCATTTTTCTATCCCAAATTAGCATGTTAGCTCAGGATATTGTGAGAAAGCCATGCTTCAAGAAAAAGGAACCACAGAAAGGCTCCAGGCCTTTACCTCCATGAGGCTTTTGTTTTGTTTTCTGAGGAAATAGATGGCTGCCCTTTAAACAGATCTGGGCAACTGCAGGTTTGATGGGTAGGGTGCAGATGCGGGCACCGGGCACACCTGAGCAGAAATGCGTCCTCCCGAGGAACAACGGGCACCCAAGTGTGGCGCCTCCTGAGTTGGCCTTGTCTTCCCTGCAGCTTGGCTTGGACATGGACCGGGAGGTTTACCCTCTGGTGGTGCACGCCGTAGTGGATGAAGGGCATGGTAGGAGAGCTTCTTCCGTCTTCTCTGCTGCGCCCACTCCCTCCTGTGGTACCGCCCCCGCAGAAGCTGTGACCGCAGCCACCACCTCTATGGGCCTCAGTCAGACCTGTCCACGCTCTTTCCTCCCCGATCCTGCTGTGAGGGATGGGGTTTATAATGGGATTTATAACATGCCCTTGTGGGTGGCAGCCAGCACCGTGGGTCTGCTAAAGTGTGGGCTCTGGAGAAAGGAGAATGTGGAGGGTGAGCGGTGTGGTGCTTGGCCTACTTAAACATGTGCCTCTTCCTTTCAGAGTATTTTGGCCACTGCCACGTGCTTCTGGGCACCTTTGAGAAGGTAAGTAACTTCTGGTGTGTGCCGGTTTCCTTTGTCCTGAGGACACTCTGCTGTGTCACGCCGGGGCTGTTCTTGGGGAGTGTTAGCAGTGACACCCCCACTGCCATGATCATCAGCATCCTTTTCCTCAAATGACCCTGCTCACTCTTGCCATGTTCCAAGCCTGTAGTTCCTTTCTGTGAAAGCCCAGTGTCTTGGTAGGGGTTTTTATTGCTGCTCAGAGGTTCAGTCCATTATCACTGTGATGGGGAAGAGCATGGCGGCATGCGGGCAGATGCAGATGCGGTGCTGGAGGAGTAGCTGAGAGTCCCACATCTTGTAGGCAGCAGGAACTCAGCTGAGACACTGGGTGGACTCTTGAGCATAGGAAGCCTCAAAGCCCGCACCCACAGTGACACACTTCCAACAAAGCCACACCTCCTAGTCGTGCCACTCCCTATGAAATTATGGGGGCCAAATGCAGTCAAACCCCACACCCAAGCACATGGCATAAGAAAGGGACCACAGAATGCACCAGAATGCACGTGCCCTCTGCCCGCCCTGCTGCCTGTGAGTGACACCGCACTTTTATTGCAGCACACAGACGGGACCTTCTGTGTTAAGCCCCTCAAGCAGAAGCAAGTGGTAAGTATCTGAAGGCCAGAAACTCTTAGCACTCACCCTCTCCTTTTCCTTTTTTCATATATTTTTTTAACTTGGTCGGGAACGACTTGGGTGGCCAGAGAGGATCACAGATTTTAGTGCCTTCATTGTTTGAGAATTGTTGGTACCTCCCAGGGCACGGTTATCTTGAGAAGGGAAAGAATAAGATTTGTCTCCTGACATTAGGGTGAAGGAGAATTCTTTTTACTTAAAATGCCACGATGAGAGACATTTCAAACAAAAGGATAAAGCATTGGCTCTAATTCAGAGCTAATTAGAGCCCTCGGCATAATTTATTTTAGCATTCCTTTTGTAAAGTCCAGCTTCCTGGACAGCTGCCCTCTTCAGGAATGGTCAGCAGGGTTTGCATATGTCTGTTGGGAGGCCTAGCTCCACCATGCGCCAACATTTTGTACTTTTGCAAAAGGGGACAAGTGCAGCCAGTGGCATTGGCAACAAACGTAGGAGATGCCATGTAGTAGCTAATGTCTGTAATTTCAGCATTAGGGAGGGAGAGGCTAGAGGATCACCTGGAGTTCTAGGCCAGCCTCAGCTACAGTAAGTTCTAGGCCAGCCTGAGCTATATAAGACCCTGTCTTAACAAAAGAAAAAAAAAAAAAGATGTTTGAAAAAAAAAAAAATAAGTGATCAGGCTGGGTGTGCTGGCCCACATCTTTAATCCCAGCACTTGGGAGGCAGAGGCAGGAGGATCTCTGTGACTCTGAGGCCAGCTTAGTCTACACAGAGAGCTCCAGAATAGCCAAGACTGCAGAGAGACAGACCCTCAAAACGTAAGTGGGGAACCGCGTGGTAGAGGGGTAGGAGACAGGGTTGGCCTCTGTTGATACACAAAGAAAGGCCCTTTACGGAGGGATGATGGATGTGTAAAATCCTAAAGTACTCATTCTTTTAAGTAGCTGCCCCTCTCAATGGAATTGATAATAATTCCTTAGTGTGAATTAGTTGATTTGTGTCCTTTCAATATAATTGCTATGTTAAAACAAGTTTTAAGAGAGGCAGAAAAATCCAGAAACCCTGAGTGCCTGGTACTACCTGTGTAGCCCAGCCTTGCCTCATGGTAAAGGCCTGACTGTTTACAAGGCTACAGCCTCTACAGAAAAATGTTTTCTATATTTTCCCATTTCTGGATTTGTATTATCAACAGACTGTCAACAATGAGAATTTGGTAAGAGATTAGAGCCAGGCTAGGTCTGTGGGAGCAGAAGGGAGGAGTGGAATTTTTTTTGTTTTTTGTTTTTGTTTGTTTTTTGTTGTTGTTGTTTTATTTTTTCGAGACGGTGTTTCTCTGTGACTTTGGAGCCTGTCCTGGAACTCACTCTATAGACCAGGCTGGCCTCGAACTCATGGAAATCTGCCTGCCTCTGCCTCCCGAGTGCTGGGATTAAAGGCGTGCGCCACCACCACCTGGCAGGTAATTAAGGCTTTGAGATGGCTCAGCGGGTCATGGTTCTCGCCATAGAAGGCTGATGATGTGAGTTTGATCCCCGTCCCCAGACTCACACACATGAAATAATAATAAGTTTAGACAGAAATGGGAGGGGTGGGGGTGAAGAGCGCGGCTGCTCTCTCAGAGGGCCCTGTTTCAGTTCCCGCATCCACAACTGCCTGTAACCGCAGCTCCGGGGAACCGATGCCTTTGGGACCCCATGAGGGCCTGCACATGTGCACATTCCAGTTCATACACAAACACATGAGATGAAAGTAGAGAAATCTCTTATTATAAGACAGAAAACAAAGACGATGTGGCTCCATGGGTATGCACTATTGCTGCCTCTTCCCGGGTCGGGGTCCGGCATCTCCCTGCCTTTGTCTGTCCTTCTTGAGGGAGAGTCTGGCTATGTAGCCCCAGCTGACCGGGTACTTTCTGTATAGTCGAGGCTGGCCTGGAATTCATAATTGTCCCTCTGCCTCGGCTTCCTAAGTGCTGGGACTACAGGAATATGCCACCACGTCTGTCTTACATCTTCCCTTTCCCCTCGTCCTCTCTTTCCTGTCCTTGCCCCTTATTTTCTCTTCCTTTTTGTTCAGCTTCATGTATCCCAGACTGTCCTCAAACTAAGTGTGGGGCCACGGATGGCAGTGAGCTTCTGCCTCTCTGGCCTCTCTTCACTGCTGAGGTCACAGGCATGCGCCACCACACCCACGGTATGTGTTGCCAGAGCTTCATGCATTCTAGGCAGAGCTCTACAGCTGAGCCACACACACTTCAGCCCATCTATATCGTTGCGGTACTTAAGCTGAAATTTTCCTCCACTGACATAGACCCCTCCGTCTTCTTTTGAGTCCGTGCTGTTTGTGTCTGCAGTAGTGAGCTGCAATACATACTGTCCGCTTGTAAAGTGTGTGTCCCTTGTTGGATATAATAGTGAGTAAACTAAACATGTGATTTTCTTCCCCCTCTTAACTACAAACATAAGTAAATAAAAACACCCTTTGTCCATGTGGGCCCTTGGGTTTTTCATGGGGACTCAGTGGTCCTGGTTACCATGGGGAGGCAGGGCTTCTGCTCGCTCGTGTCTCTCAGTAGTAAGCCTACGCTTGGACTGTTTGCTACTCAGGTAGATGGGGTCAGCTACCTTCTCCAGGAGATCTACGGGATCGAGAACAAGTATAACACACAGGGTTCTAAGGTGAGTTTTGTTACCATTCAGGATTTGTTCTTTCCTCAGGCAAAGTGAGGATCTGTGCTCCAGCTAGGACTGAGGGTCTAGTGCCAGCCAGGTCCTAGAAGATCCCCATTTTAGATTATCACTTGATGCCACTTGGCTGTGCCTTCTGCTCTGGAGCTCGGTTGCTCTGCTTCCCAGGAAGGGGGTGGGGGAGCATTTCCCCTTCCCCTTGCTTGCTGTCTGTGTTCCCCTAGGTCCCTTCTGCTCAGACCTGCAGAGGAAGAATGAGCTCAGGGTCAGGGTTAGTCCAGTGTCCCGACTCCAGGCAGGCACTTCCTAGAGGCAGGGGCCAAGCGTCAAAAGCGAGATGGCTCAGCGGTTCAGGGAACTGGCACCTCTTGCTATCCCAGCACCCTTGTGGCAGCTCATGACTGTCTCACTCCAACTGCAGGGCATCTGACAAGCACGGGGCATGCAAAAGGCAAAGCACACAAAATAAAAACTAATCGGTGTCCATGTAGATCCTGTTCTGAGTGTTCGTCTACTGTTCAGCTTCCTTGTAACTAAATTGTGGGGGTGGAAGCCTTTGTGTCTCTAGTGGAGTCTCTCTTTCCGGCCAGGTGGCTGAGGATGAAGTGAGTGATAACAGTGCCGAGTGTGTGGTGTGTCTCTCAGATGTCCGAGATACCTTGATCCTGCCCTGCCGTCACCTATGCCTCTGTAACACCTGTGCAGACACCCTGCGCTACCAGGCCAACAACTGTCCCATCTGCCGGCTGCGTAAGTCCCGGAGGGGCATGACGGTGGGCACAAAGAAAGCATCAGAACACTGTTGCTGGGCGCAGCAGATGGATGGGTACTGAAAGAAGCATGGTTTCTGTCTGGGCTCCTGCTCATCCTTAATCCTGAAACAGGATGTCCTGATGGCCTGTTTCCTTCTTCACAGCTTTCCGGGCACTGCTTCAGATTCGAGCCGTGAGGAAGAAAGTGGGCCCTTTGTCTCCAACCAGCTTTAACCCCATCATCTCGTCCCAGACATCAGACTCGGAAGAGCATTCTGTAAGCTGGCTTGGTGGCATGACCTCTTGGAAACAGATTCTCTTGTGTCCTCGATATTTTTCTGTGGGCTTTGTTTTTGAGACAGGGTTTGTGACAGTGGCTGACTTGGAACTTGCTGTGTAGATGGGACGGTTTCAGACTCCTAGTGATCTTCCTGCTTCTTGCTCCAAAGCACGAGGGTCACAAGTAGGAGCTAGCACCCCTACTTTTGTTCTGGTATTACATCAAAAAATTAAGCCAGAGCATGCTGAAGAGTTTTTTAAACTGGCTGGGACCCTGTTGTAGTAAAATATAGTGATAGCGGCTGGAGAGATGAATGGCTCCGCAGTTAAGAGCCCTGGCTGCTCTATGCAGAAGACCCGGGTTCAACTCCCTGCACCGCATGACAGCTCCTGGATGTAACTCCAGTTCCAGGGGGATCTGACACCCTTTTCTGATCTCCAAAGACACCATAGATACACATGGTGCACAGACATACATGAAGGTAAACACTCATATGAAGAAATAAAAATAAATAAATCTTGGATTTTTATTTTATTTTATTTTATTTTTGAGACAAGGTTTCTCTGGGTAGCTCTGGCTGTCCTGGAATCTCTCTAAAGACCAGGTGCTGGATTAAAGGTGCATCACCACTGTCCAGCCCAAAACTAAATAATTTTTTTTTTGTTTTGTATTTGGTTTTTTTGAGACAGGGTTTCCTCTGTGTATCATTGTAGACCATGCTGATCTCGAACTCACAGAGATCCACCTGCCTTTAATCCCGAGGGCTAGGATTAAAGGTGTGCACCACCACCACCTGGCTAATTTTAAGCAACTTACTAGTACCGCACCTGAAATTACATTCTGGTCACTGGAATCTCCTTTTCCTTCTCTGGGACTTGAGTCCAGTTGGCGCTTATCTTCCTGGGGTCGTCTGTGGAGGCGGCTCACTCCCGTGGGATCCAAACGAACTCCCCAAGTGGAGACGGAGGGACTGCTTTGGACTGAATCCGTTTTCCTGTCTTTCCTTGAAGACAGCTGCTGCCATTCTTCATGCTTTTGGGGGAGCATCAGAGCTTGGGAGCCAAGCAGATGATTGACCTTAGTGTCGACATAGTGTAAGGAGACTACCAGAGTTCACTTAGACGCCGTGAGTGTGTAAAGCACCAAACCCCCAACCCCAAGAAACAATTACATGTTTTGTCTTGCCTTGACTAACCCAGTGATGGGAGAAATTTATCATTCAGCTAACAGTGTAGAGGAGATCGGTTAGTTAATTGTAAGGGAGGAAGTCATTTTAGCACTTTATTTATTTATGTATTTAATGTGTGTGTGAAGGGAGAAGAGGGGGAGAACTTGTAGGAATTGATTCTCTCCTTCTGTCCTGTGGGTCTTAGAGACCAAACTCAAGTCGTCAGGGTTAGTGGCAGTCACCTTTACCTGCTGAGTCATTTCTGTAGCCCCGTCTTATCAGTTTAATCCTCATGAAATAGATTCTAGATGGAATAATTAGTTTGCTGTTAAAACCAAATCAGCAGGCACGTGAGTGCATGGCTTTGGTCCAGCACTCGGGAGGCAGAGGCAGGCAGAGCTCTAAGTTCAAGGCCAGCAGAGCAAATTCCAAGACAGCCAGGGCTACGTAGGGGAACTTGTCTCAAAAATCCGGCCAGACAAAACAACAACAAAAGGCACTTGCTGTTCTCGCAGAGGACCTGAGTTTGCTCCCTGTACTGGCATGGCAGCACACAGCTGTCTGTAACCCCAGATCCAGGGAATCCAATGTCCTCTTCTGGCCTCTGTGGGCACGACGCCTATGTGGTGGACAAGTACTCATACACATCAACAATTTTTTTTTTTAACAAAATAAAAGTTGAAAACTTCAGACTCTAAAAGTCAGCCAAAGTTTAAAGGCAAACACACTTTTACAGAGAAAGAAACGTTAACAACACACATATCAGAAGAAGAGTGATGTCTTCGCTGTGGCCCGTAAGGGTAAAGCAGTAGGTAACTGAAGGCAGTACAGTGGGTTCCTACATAAAACACTAAGTTCTCATGAGAGGAAGTAAAGCCCCTGAACGACTGACCCCTTTTCAGATGCTCAGCGAGGGCCCACTCGGGGCTACCTAGCGAGGTGAGCGAGGGTTGAGGACACAGCTCCTTCTAGCATCAGTGCGACAGGAAGCCTGACTTCAGTCCTCAGTGCCACGCAAGAACAAAAATCAGCATCATGCAATTAAAACAAGATGCCATTTTTCATCTTCCAAATTAAAAAAAATAAAAAAGAAGACGTTAAAGATTCTCCATTCCAGGGGCTCCCCAATCCTCCTCCCCCCAAACAACCCACCTAAAAACAAATTGAATGTTTCATATTGCTTGTTAGGAGGGTGACTGGATAAACCCTTGAGAAAACAGTACAGCTGTCTATATAAAGAGCCTGGGAAACATTTATAGGGCCAAGAGGTGGCTCAGTAGCTTACTATGGAAAGCAAGAGGACTGCAATGCAAGTCTCCAGCACCCACACAAAACCTCGCATAGTTGCTGTGCACAGGCACCCACGACTCTAGTATGGGGCAGACAGAGGTGTGACCTGAGAGACCACTAACCAGACAACCTATGCAAAATGGGGAGCTTCAGGGTGGAACACATCTGGCATCCTCCTCTAGCCTCTGCATGTGGACTCAGGGCGCACACACACACACACACACACACACACACACACACACAGAAAAAAACTAGTTAAGCTCTTCAGAAAAGTAAACAACATTCATACACGGTAATCTAAACGGGAGAGAAGGGTCTTGCTATACTGGTGGCACCGAGGATGGAACCCGAGGCCTCTCACGTGCTCAGCAAGAATCCTGCCACTGAGATTCGTGTACAAGGGTGTTCATTGGAATGCTGTTACACTAGGACATGTTAAACACCGCTGCCCCCAGCTCTGGCAGGCAGGAAGCTTGCCCTGTCTATACAGGGGATGAATCGGAAGCTTCCTGCTGTAGGTAAAGCTGGGAGTACTGATGTGTGCCTGTAATCCCAGCACTTGGGACATGGAGGTATGTGGTGATGTATTATTTATGATTTATTAAAGCTTGCCTGCTTGAGGGTTCAGAAAGCAAAGCCAGCCACAGGCTATAGAGGTCAGGCGGTGGTGATACACATCTTTAATTCCAGCAGCCATACTATCTAGCCAGGCAGTGGTGGCACACACCATTAATCCCAGGACTCAGGACACAGGCAGACAGATCTCTGTACGTTTAAGACCTAGCTGGCCTACACAAGAGTGAAGAATAACAGAGCTAACGACTTTGATCCCAGCATCTGGGATCACATGCCCTTAATCCCAGCACTAGGGAGGTGGGGACCAGAAGATATGGCTGGGCAGAGAAAGGATTATAAGGAGGAGGAGGAAGAGGAGGAGGCAGGAACTCAGTGCTTTTGTCTCTGAGGATTTGTGGAGATGGGATTGCCATTTCAGCTTGGTAGAGGTTAAGATCTACTGGCTTGGCTGCTTTGCTTCTCTGATCTTCAGACAAGTTTTAATGAATCATAAATAATATATAATCATAAATGAAAGGACATAGTGAGTTTGGAGTTACATTAGGCTTCATTGAAAAAAAACTGGGCCATGGTGGTGCGTACCTTTAATCCCAGCAGAGGCAAGTGACCTCTGAGTTTGAGACCAGCGTGGACTATAAAGCAAGTTCCAGGACAGGCAGGGCTGCACAGAAACCCTGTCTCCAAAAACAAAAAAGGAAAAGTTCCAGGACAGGCAGGGCTGCACAGAAACCCTGTCTCCAAAAAACAAAAAAGGAAAAGTTCCAGGACAGGCAGGGCTGCACAGAAACCCTGTCTCCAAAAAACAAAAAAGGAAAAAAAGGGGGATATTCATGTTTAATTAAATAAACAGGATACAGAATTGTTTTTTATTTTACTTATGTATATGTGCCTATCTGTGTGTGAATATGCACATGTGAGTGAAAGCCCCTGGAGGCCAGGGGGAAGCATTAGGCCCTGGAGCTGGTGTTACTGGTGATCGTGACCTCTACTACTGAGCCATCTCTCTAGCCCCAGAATTGCCATTTATAGATGAATCATAAACAATAGAATAAAGTAGTTAGAAAAATGTCCTAGATTGCCACCAAAAGTTACTTTGGGTGATCGATTAGTAATTTGTTTCATCTTTAATGTATTTTACAAATTTCTTAAAATGAGCATTTATTTCTGTTATCATCAGAAAAAATAGACTTTGTGAAGAGTCATTTAGGACCAGAGGCTTTTCACTTTACCTTCCTTACCAGAGCTGAAACCTAAGAGCAAGGCTCTTCTTTTAATGTCCAGTAGGAGACATGATCACGCCCAAATACAAAAAGTACCTAATGTTTGGCCTGTCTCTGATTCTTGTAGTCCTCAGAGAACATTCCACCAGGCTACGAAGTGGTGTCTCTCCTGGAGGCCCTCAATGGGCCCCTCCCCCCATCCCCGGCTGCCCCTCCACTCCATGTTCTGGGAGATGGCCACCTCTCAGGAATGCTACCATCCTATAGCAGCGATGGCCACCTGCCCCCCATCCGGACGCTGTCCCCCCTTGACCGCCTGTCTGATTGCAGCAACCAAGGACTCAAGCTCAAAAGGAGCGTGTCTAAGTAAGTAGTGGACGCCCGCAGTGCCGCCCTGGGTTGTCTCGACAGCTTCCAAAACCATTCTTCCTTCCTCAGCATTGAGAAAGGAGTCAAATGTGGACAGAACTCCCGGTGCCTAGACTGCTCGCTCACAGAAGGCTTGAGAGGCACGCTCAAGTGCCCCGGAGACAGAAATGAAATGTGTGTGGGTACTTAGGGTTGTGTGTTCTGTGGCAGGGGTGGGTGGTGGCCAGGAAAGTAATGTACAGGAAAGAGGACACTGAGCTGTATAGACAGAATCGCTTGGGACCCTGGCTTAATCTGAAGTCAGAGGCACCAAATGGTCCTACATCCTGAACAGTTAAATTCATAGTTCACAGCATAACACAGTTTCTGTGCCAAAGGAGGCTGTCTCGCAGATGAAGGTATTGAGATGGAGAGGGAGGTTGCTAGTGTCTTCTGTTCTGTTTCTCAGAGTTGACTTGCAGAGGAAAGGAGCCTCTGCCCTCTCTGGTACACCTCTTACCGCCCAGTCCTGAGAACTGACCTGGGTTCTCCAGGCCTGCCCTGTGCGGCCCAGCAAGGAGAGACGCGGCCAGCACTGACGTCCTGAGTGGACGGTGCATTCAGCTACTTTTACTCTGGGCTTTTACAGATCCGTTTCCCAGAATTCTTCTGCACTACAGGAAGAGGAAGATGAGCGCTCATGCAGTGAGTCTGAGACCCAGCTCTCTCAGCGGCTGTCAGCTCAGCATCCTGAAGAGGTAACTGGATTTCCTCTCCCTCCCTGGGTACTGGCACCGGGCATCTGCCTGCATGGCTTCTTGGCACGCCTGCTTTTACCCGTCCCCTGGACCTCCTAGCACATTACAAGGTGGTAGCTGCAGAGGCCCCCTGAGATTCATGAGTTCTGCAGCCCGTTTGCCCCTGGCCCTATCTTACAGGTTGAGACAACAGCAGAGAGGAAAGTATGAAAGATCCTGCCCTTGTGGCACTGATGTGCTTAGCAGTGGGGTGATGGTGGGCTCGAGGGCTGTGTGGATGAGCGTGTCAGACAGGAAAGGGAACCCTGAAGTTGGTGCTGGAGCCGCCATTTCAGCCTCGGCCCAGGAGCAGGGACCCACAAAGTGAGAAAACCGTGTGGACACCTGGGGGGGTCTGACACAGACAGCAGGGGAGTGTGCAGGGAGTGTAGGGCCAGGGTGCGGCAGCGATAATGAGTGGAACTTTCCACCTAGTTGGTCCCTCATTAGACCTCATCAGCCACGAAGTATCCAGGGCAAGAGGCTGGGTCTGAAGGCATTCAGAGATGGGAAGTGTTCGTCCTCAGGAGTTTGTGTCCAGCTGGGATAGTGCTCGTACTCCACCAGCCCTGTGTGGGTTCACTTGCTGCCCATACGTCCTTCATGAATGAGTACACGCAGGGCGGTTGAGACAGGGCCTTACGTATTTCAAGCTTGCCATGAAAGTGCTTTGTAGGATCACAGGCTGCCTGCAATCCCAGCATTGGAGGCTAAAGTAAGGGGTCACAAGTTTGAGGCCACCCTGGGACACACCAAGCTCAGTGCCAGCCTGCTACTGAGAACTCAGAAGAAACCATAAAGTACCATGCAGAGTAACGTCGTTTCCTTTGGTGGAGAACATCGGAAAAACCGCTATGGAGGGGCAGCATTTGGCCGAATCATGAAAGTTTTCAGACATGAGGGAGGAGAGAAACCTTCAGAGGGAGGTTGGAGCAGGCCGAGGGGTAGTGAGAGCTCTGTGTTACAAAGGCCCCTCTGCCTGATAGTTATGTGCGGGAGGCCAGCAGAGCCAGGAGAAGGCTCAGTGGAGTAGGCCTGACCTAAGATGAAGGCAGCCTGCCTGGCACCTGGAGGCCACCCTTGTGCCTCTTCTCGGGACGGCAGGGCTGTCCAGAGGCCTGCTGGCTGGAAGGTGGGCAAACCTGTGGAGGGGTTTGTTTTTTCCTTCTAAGAATAAGCGTTCATAATCCTGGGATGTGCCCCCACCCCCGCCCCGTGACAGCTGCCAGGTGACCTGTGTCACTGGAGCTGCTGCCTTTGTGTGCCCCACCAGATGCTGGGCCTCAGGCAGGAGGTGCTGACTGAAGTGTGTGCTCCCCCGGGACCCAGTCACGCTTGGCCCTGGCTGGGAAGGGTCACTGACAGCAGCCAGCACGGCCTCTCCCGTCACTCATGCCCACAAGAGAGGACCTTGTTTTCCTGGTGTCTGATTCCTGTGTCCCTACCCAGCTCTGCCCTTGCCCGTCTGCCCATATGCTAAGGCTGTGCTGGTTTCATGTTCTGGCTGTCCTTCACCCCCAGGGATGTGACGTGACTCCAGAGAGCGAGAACCTCACCCTGTCGTCGTCGGGGGCTGCTGACCAGTCGTCTTGCACAGGGACTCCCCTGTCTTCTACCATCTCCTCCCCAGAAGGTACCTGAGGGGTCAGGATCAGGGGAGCCCTCGCCTCCCTCACCAGGCCCACAGCTCTGCTGTGGCTTCCTCTGGAGAGGGGCATGGCGGAGCCGTTGACTGAATGGGTCAGGGGGCTGGCTCACCTCCTGCATGAGGAGTCTCTCCCCACACGACGACAGCTGGAGCACAGCCTTGACCCTCGAGCCTCAGAGCAGCCTTCGCGCTGAACCTTTCTCTGGGGAGGGCAATATATGGCTTTTTTCCCCATAATTTTATTAGTTCATTTTTTACATTCCAATCCCAGTTCCCCCTCCCTCCTCTCTTCCTGCTCCCCCCACCCCTCCCCATCTGCTCCTCAGAGAGGGTGAGGCCTCTCCTAGGAAGTCTAAGTCTGTCCCATCATCTCGTTGACGCAGGACCAAGGCACCTCCCCACCCCCCACCCCTGGTCTTGGTCGAGCAAAGTATCTCTCCATATAAAATGGGCTTCACTATTCAGTTTTTGTATTAGTGTTAGATCTTGGACCCACTGCCAGTGGCCTCATAGATTGTCCCAGCTGAACCATTGTCACCTATATTAAGGGAGTCTAGTTTGGTCTTATGCAGGTTCCCCGTTTGTCAGACCTGAGTCAGGGATCTCTCACTAGCTCCGGTCAGCTGATTCTGGGTCTTTTGTTTATATTTTGGCTCCTCCCTCACTTCGATTGTACTCCAGGAGCTTGGCCCATGGTCAGTTGTGGATTTCTGCATCTGCTTCCATCTGTTTCAGGCAGAGGGTTCTAGCTTCTCTGGGGTTGTGGATTATAGGCTGGGTGATGTGTGGCTTTTGTATACCTCTCTTTGTGGCCTAGTTCAGGAAGTGTGCACAGCTCCTTAGTAATCACCGTCCTGTCCCCCTGCCCTAACTTCTGTCTCCACAGACCCTGCTAGCAGCAGTCTGGCCCAGTCAGTCATGTCCATGGCATCCTCCCAGATCAGCACTGACACAGTGTCCTCCATGTCTGGCTCCTACATTGCCCCTGGAACAGAAGAAGACGGAGAGGCCCTGCCATCCCCGCTCGCTGCCAGCAGGGCTCCCTCTGCAGAGGTAAGGGGAGAGTCCTCCATCTGCCCTGCTCGCTGCGTAACACATGGGTTCCAGGCAGCTTTTCAGAGCCCGGGTGCTGGCAGGGGTGGCCTGGCACGTCCTTGGGCCACAACTCTGTGCTGAGGGACTCTTGGGCTCGGGTTTGCTGTCCCAAGAGCTTAGCTGGGGAGCCTGTGATGACCGTACCCGTGGGGTTTGTTGCTCTTTTTCAGGGGACACCAGCAGAGTCCCCAGACGGCAATTTTGCTGGCCTTCCAGCCGGAGAACAGGATGCAGAGGTAAGCTAGGTGGCAGCCCGTGGCACCCTTTCCCACAGCCAGTTTCTCTAACTGCTGGTGTTGGCAGGGAATGGCTGTGGCAGAGGAATTCTGGAGAAGCCTTCCTGGGCAGCATGCCTAGATCATTTAGAAGGGGAATGTGGGTAGAGGTGAGAGCAGCCTCGAACTCTGTCTGGGACACTGTCCTGTTACCAGGAGACACTGGTTCTAGTATGATCCACAGAGTGAATTCAAGAGGAACCTACCCATGCCAGAGTCTGACAGGCCTCAGGAATGTGCCTGCTGCCATGGTCGTGGAGTTAGTCTGTCTCCTGGGGCCCCTGGGTTTCAGGTGCTCTCCATGGGATACACAGACGCCTGTCCAGAGTGAAATGTCTTCTTGCTCTTGTCTCCATACCCCATTCGGGGGCCCTGTGCAGAGGCAGAATTACAGCTGTGGGTGACGGTGCAGAGTGTGCTGTGCACCTGTCCCCAAGCAGCCCAGGGCTCACGGTTGCTGACAGAGGTCCTTTCAGGCAGGTAGTAACTGGCCCCAAAGAGTTTTGAAAGCTTTATGACCACATGATTTGCTTTTATATTTTGTCTCATTTGCTGATTTGAGGCAGGGCTTAACTATGTAAACCCACTAAGAATTTAGGCTGGCCTAGAATTTGCAGTGGTAGACCAAGCTGGCCATACAGCTGACCTTACAGGTCCCACTGACAGGTGACCTCCCTGCCTCTGTCTTCCAGGTTCTGGGATTACAGGCATGTGTTCATACCCAACTTTGATTTGCTTTTTCATTAAACCTTTTTTCTACTTTAGTGTCAGGTGAGCTATGACAAGGGTATTCCTGACAACCAGTCTAAGCATTGCCTGGCTGTGGGTGGGAAGTGTGTGTGAGGATGTAGACCATGGAGATAGTTGCTACAGGGATGACTTGTCTTTGCTTGGCTCCCCTGACTTCTTGGTAGACTCATGGGGCTTTCCTTGTGTCCTAGGGAAATGATATCGTAGAGGAAGAGGATGGGTCTCCTGTGCACGAAGACGGTAAAGGCCTGGCCTTGCTCGCTCCCATTCTTTCCTGCGTGTTTGCTATGGGGTAAAGAAAGGGGACTGCGTGACTTGGTGGCTGGCAGTGCTCAGCTGTGTGACTGTTGGGGCTGGGGATCTCGATGGCGTCATGTAAGCAGGATATCAGTGACCTTAGTGACATCCTCAGCTCCTCCTTGAACTCAGAATCCACGGGATCAGGGGCCGAATGCTGCAGAAGACACTGTACTTTTTGTACCCACACCTGCCGCCTGTGGCAGCCCTCTAGCTGGCACCCCAAGTGGAGCAGAGTTTCCTTTCCCGGGGAGAGGCAGGACTCTGGCAGCTGGTCTGGTTTTGCTTTAGTAGTGAACATCCAGGAGGGTGTGGCTGAGGAAGCATGGGCGTCCCTGCAGGGCGAGGGAGGAGGAGAGGAGGCGCTTAGAGAAGTCGCCATGCCTATCCAGAAGCCAGGCTCCTTCCCGGTGCTTCGGGCATGTGTGCCATGGCCTGGACGCAGTTGCCCAGCCCATCATCCTAGTTGCTTCTGCTTTAGTGCCGGCCGTTGCTTCAGGGGTGTTGGATGCATGTGGACTTGACAGCTCCCACGGGCAAGAGGCTCAGAGACAGGGATCTCAAGGCCCGGCGGGTGCCTCTCACTCCTGCACATCTGCCCAGGGCTGGAAGATCACTTCAGAGCCCAAGCTTTCTTCTAAGAAGCACAGGGTGGCCAGGTTATTGCCACCCAGGCCTTCACTGTCTACATGGGGGGGTTTTCCTCCTCTCCTTTCTCTGAGAAAGAAAGTGGGAACTCAAAAGAAAAAAATAATCGTTTCCTTCGCGTTCCCACATGACTACAGTCTTCTGGACAGTTACTGAAAACATACTCAAAATAACAATTTCAGTCCCCCAAGAGCCCAAGAGAGTCAGACATAATTTTGTGAACGGTCATTCTGATACAGCATGCGGAGTCATGGGACCAAGCTGTTTATGCGTATGATTCTGCAGAACTTTGGCCATGAGCACACCCGGTGGGTGCCTGAGGTCACAGGCCTGCACAGGACACTCTCTCATGGCTGTCTCCAGCTTCTGCCAGCCACAGTGCTGCCATCAGGCTGGCCTGTGGGATCTGTCTGGCAGCACCCTGCGGAGATCAGGCTCACAGGGGAACAGCAACTAGAAAGGGACAGCCTGAGGACATAAGCCAGGGTGCTGTGAGAACCCGGACATGCCCACACAACTCGGTTTTTTTGTCCACTCTTTACTCACTTGATTTGTCGTCTTTTTTTTTTTTTCTTTTTGTCCCATGATTTGATTTTTTTTTTTTTTTCCTTTTTCTTTTTGTCTCCATCCTTAAGACTTTTCTTTTAAGGACAGCAAAGTAGAGAAAACATAGCCAGCCCTTGTCTAACCGCATTAACTCCGTTACAGGCCAGAGGACTTGCGCATTTCTAGGCATGGAGTGTGACAATAACAATGACTTTGACATGGCAAGCGTGAAAGCACTGGACAATAAGCTGTGCTCTGAGGTCTGCTTACCCGGTGAGTGGCAGTCTGCTGAACATGAATGACGGGAGACATCTCTCTGCTCGTCCCTGCTCTCCCCCGCTCTCTCCCCCCCCCCCCGTGGTGCACCTGCCTCCTGTGCTGCAACTCTAGCTAGGAAGGCCAGGGTGTGCTCAGGTGCTGGAGACCCCCTGCCAAGAGGAGGCACGGAGGCCCCAGTATCCCGATGAGAAAAAAGGCAAAAAGTTTCCCGCTCCCACCCTACTGTTTGGTCAGCCCCTTCCAGTACAGTCCTAGAGACACCAGTCAGGTAGACTGTCCTGTGTTCATCCTCAGGAAGTCCGCGCAGACAGACACCTCCCCATGGAGGCCTTGGACAGGAGGACTGCGCTTTTAGAATTGAAACCCTAGCTCTTCAAGGGACACACATTTGAGGATCACAAATCTAAAAGCATCCTGTAGGCCACTGAATGGCTTTTTGATCTGGGAGCTTTATGTCTCCAGATCACACATGCAAACCTTGGGTCCCAAACAGGACTTGAGTCACAGAGGGCAGGGAGACTTGGTTCTCCGAGCCCCAGCTTCCCGGCATGCCCCTGCTTCTTTTCATGATTTCAAGTTGAGTCTGCAAAGCAGGCGTATTAATTATTCAAGGCCAGTCACACTGGCACTCGCCTGTAATCCCAGACTGGGGAAACAGAGGCAGCCAGATCACTGTAAGTTACAGATGAGGAGCTAAATAGAGAGACCTAGTGCCCTCCCTCCGCAATAAAGTGCGCATGCCTTTAACCCCAGCACTTGGGAGGAAGCAGGGCTCGGATCTCTGAGTTTGAGGCCAGCCTGGTCTACAGACCAAGTTCCGATTCAGCCAAGGGCTACACAGAGAAACCATCTTGAAAACCGAAATAAAAAGACTCAGGTTGAGCCCTAGCTTCAGTGTGGCCCCCCAGCAGCATTACAGCCCACT
Source organism: Cricetiscus sungorus (assembly GCA_030556225.1). Lineage (NCBI taxonomy): Eukaryota > Metazoa > Chordata > Mammalia > Rodentia > Cricetidae > Cricetiscus > Cricetiscus sungorus. Next base: position 91,313,815 of record JANBXA010000069.1, on the reverse strand, counting down.
CCCCAGAGCCTGGCCCGGGCCAGATGCTCCCTCCTGGTTCAGTACCTGGTTCAGCTGCCCTTTGTAACCCCCACCCCGCCCCGGGGTCACCCAGGGGATCCCTGCTTCAGCTCCAGAACAGCCACTCCTGGGTCCAGTGCTTTGCTTGCTCAGCGAGGTAGCTGAAGGTGTTAGGCCACAGAACCTTCTGTGGCCGCCACTCTCCCTCAGCCTGTGCCAGACATGGTCCCAGAAGGCCCTGGCACCATGCGAGCCTGTGGCAGGGGAAGCCAGTCGCTCAGGAGACTTCCTCCAGCTTTTCCAGGGCTCTTCAGTGATTCTGTTTAGATTGTCCTGAAGAGTCTGCCAGGTCAGTTTTCAGTGAGACCTGAGAGACAGCATCAGATCACCGGCTCCTCCAGCACAGGCCCCAGGCACACTCCCTTCCCGCCACAGCGAGGCGGAGGCCGGTCATCCATGGCCACCTGCCCGGTTAAGCTTGGACTGGAGCTGCTAGAGACCAGGCACGCTCACCCTGCCTTCCCACTTCTGGCCTTGCTCGCTTGCTTCCATCCGTCCATTTATGTTTCCTGTCTTTATCCAGTGTAGGCCTGTCTGTCTGGTTTGCTCATCTTTTAACTCATTTATGTTCTCTGACTTGTGTGAGAGTTCATGTTCACTCTGTGCCAGCACTGTCCTGCCTCTGCTCAGCCCGACAGCAGGCTTACTGGTGTGTACACTCGCAGGGCTCTCGCTTAGGGCTGTAGACAAGCTTCCAGTTCCTCGTTGGCAAGGGCCTATGTTCAGTTGACTGAAGAGCTTTAGAGGCAGGGATCTGTGGGGATATGCGCATTTCTGTTCGACAAAGGCAGGCAGTTCCATGGCAAGGACTATGGGGTAGGCATCCTTGGTTGGTTGTAGGGTGAGGATGGTGCCTGTGTCTAGCTTTGCTGGTCTCTGGTGGCTTTCTGCCGGCCAGTGTCTCCTCAACGGCTTCTACACTGAGCCCTGCTTTTGGTAGAGGGAGCTGCTGTCACTGTTGGAGCTCATGGTGCCATGGAGACCAAGCTTTCCTCCCAACAACCCGCTTGTCAATGTGTCTCCAGTTATGGGGGGGGCTGCAGTATGGACAGAAGGGTCCAAAAAGGAAGCAAGCAGCCATGGCATCCTGACGGTAATGTCAAGAGCCAGCCAGTTGAGATTAAATGGGGTTTTCGGTTTGGCCAAACATGTCATCAGTCACCTGTGGCGCTGTCAGGAGAGACACTCGGTGCAAACAGCGCTTAAGTGTATCTAGTCCAAGGACTCTTACGGGGAAGAGACGTGTGTCCCCTCTGCTGCTTCTACCACACCACACTGGGAGCAAAGCATAAGTGCCAGGGTCAAAGCCAGGACAGCCGCGAGTGCTCACTCTTGTGGACCCTGAGAGCCACGGGCTAGCTTGCTCCTCACTACTCCTGGTGTTTTCCCCACAAGAATCTCCCCACAGACCCTGCCCCTGCTTGAATCTTTCCCTCTTCAAACCGGTGCCACCCCTCATGGAGGGCGTGGGATCATTTCTGCCAGGAAACCCACCCTCACCAGGGTTTTGAGGGCCTTAGAGGGTGTCTGGGCCCCGTCTCCCCTAAGAAGCTTCCCAGCCTTCAAAGGCCCCAAGACAGGGTAGATCTCTGGTCCCTCACAGGAGAGAGGGCCTGTACATTCTGAAAAAGCTCCTGAAGGTGGAAAGCGGGATGTGGTAGGAACGCCAGCTGTGTGACGAAGTCAGTGGCTTCCAGCAATATAACATGGGTGACAGGAGGGTGATGTGGGGTGGTGAGCACTCTCAGAAGGCTCTGGGTAACATGTGTGGTGGAAAAGGGAGAGGATAATGGTTTTTGGTGAAAATACAAGTTTTACATGACAGAGTAAAAATTGAGCCTATGCAGGAAACCATATACATACATACATACATACATACATACATACATACATACATACATACATACAGTTCAATTTGCTCCTCTTTCAAGCCTCATAATGTAAAGTTAAAATTAAGATGTGGTCATGCACACCTTTCACCCCAGTACTAGGGAGGCAGAGGCAGGCCCATCTTCTATGAGTTTGAGGCCAACCTGGTCTTCATCTAAAGTTCCAGGCCAGCGAGATTCTGTCTTTTATTCTATTATTTTTTAAAAGGTTTATTATATATACGTGTTCTGCCTACATGTGTACCTGCAAGCCAGAAGAGGGCACCAGACCTCATTCTAGATGGCTGTGAGCCACCATGTGGTTGCTGGGAATTGAACTCAGGACCTTTGAAAGAGCAGTCAGTGAGTGCTCTTAATCTCTGAGCCATCTCCTCAGCCAGATCCTGTCTTTTAAAAAGATGCTTTGGGAATGTTCTCAGTAGCAGGCTCTGAGGGAAACTGGCCCTTAAATTTAATGAACACATTAGTAGTGACAGCAGAGAGAGCTTTGCCAAGTGTCCCCAAATCAGCTGGCCTCTGGAGGTCCCACCCTCCTTTCACTTGTGACTCCCCAAAAGGAAGCTAAATGGCAAATCACAATTGTCCCTCCCCCTGGAGGGAGTTCAAGTCTCCCAAGCTCTCCTTTCTTGCCAGAAGGCCTGGAGTCAGCCACGTAAGGAGGCACACTCACTGGGGACGTCCCTGTGGAATCCAGGCTGTACTCTGAGCAGGCAGCAGAGAGGCAGCAGAAGCAGGGACGCCGTGGACCCTGTGGGTCCTTCCAGGCAAGGGATGATGTGTCATCCTCTCACCATGTCCCTTCACTACACATGGTCCATCTGCACCCTAGCCTGCTCGCCAAGGAGCAGTCTGCAGTGCTGACGGGGTCCCTAGGGTGGCGGATGTAGCATAAGGGCGTGTGTGAGTTTGGTCAGGACAGCCTCAGGCCCCGTGTCATGGGTGCTGGCAGCAGTGACCACGATGATGGTGAGTGGGCCCTGCTGCCTTACTTGTGTGTGCCTGTGTGTCTTCTCTCGTGTTTACCATTTGCTTTTGGTCTCTCCTACTGAACAGCCGCCGGTCCGGAGCCCTGCGCCATAAACATTGAGGAATAGGTATGACACCTACCAAAGTATATAATTGAACAACCACTCACCTGATCTGGGAGCCCTGCCCCATAAACATTGAGGAATAGGCATGACACCTACCAAAGTATATAATTGAACAACCACTCACCTGATCTGGGTTCCTAACTGAGCATCCTTTTCCGTGGTACTCTTCCCTTCACTCAGGGCCTCCTGCCAAGGGGCAGAAGCATCTTTGACTCAAGCTCCAAGGAGCAGAGAGCCCATGGGCCGTTTGGGTGTGAAAGCCCTCGGTCGTCCTCCCCCCGCCTTTCTTGGGTCCCCACTGTGGTCTGTCACTGTGGCCTCAGGAGAGATTTCCACACCAGAACACTTAGAAAGAATAAGCAATTGGTAACTGCTTCATCTTAGCATGCATGCCATTAAATGGCTTTATGTCTCGAGCTTGCTGAATCTGAGGCTGACTGGCCATTTGTAAGTTGGTCTCAGGACAACGCTATAGAGTTAACTGACCTCACATACTGACAAAGCCCCATCCCCATGCCACTCCTAGAGCCACATACCCTTTTGAGCTCCAGGATGCAATGTGTATAAACCACGGTTTCTGCAGAAGCTTGTCTAACAGCCCATGAGATGAAGTACCTTTCCTAAACAGGCCCAGCCTGGAAAGAGTAAGGCTCTGCCTGTCGTTGTATAAAGGACACACTAGCTCTTCTAGAGAGAATGGAACAGAGAGCTAACTTGCCAGCTAGATGACAGCCAGCAGGACCTAGGAGCCACACAAGGGTCCCCCAAACCATGCTGGCAGGGAACAGGCCACAGCACATTTCTGAGGCAGGCACACCATTGACATACTTACATGTGGACTCATGGAGGCCTCGCAGCAAACTTTGAGGGCCACACTCACCTTATTGGACATACGAGAAAGCCAAGGCCCTAAGTAAGATGACCTGGGAATATCGGGCCACTGATACCTATGAGTTAGGGGCGAGGCCCAGGTAGGTCCGTGCAGATGCGGTAGGATGAGCAAACACAGGTGTTTGTGGGCTGCATCAGAGCAGGAGGCATCGAGGTAGCAGGGATGAGTTTCCACTCTGAGGGCAGAGGTAGCCAGGGGCTGGGAGAAGTAAGTGTGCTAAACAGCATCCCCAGAGCTCGGGTGAGGAAGAGACGAGAAGCAGAGACTAGGGGAAGGACTCTGAAGGCCACACTTTGTCCCACCCAAGGCTCCTCTTCCCTGGCCCTGCCATGCTGCCAGCCCCTTCCTTCCCACAGCAAACACAGAAGCTGTAGGTCAGGAGAAGTTGCTCTGTGCACATCTGCCTTCCATGGAGGAAGCAGCTTGGCTCAGTCTTCACATAGGCAAAGTCCAGAACCAAGTACTTAACATGCAAAATGGACCCTAGGTAAGTGATGAACAAACACCCACAGTGTCCGTCTGTCCATGGGTCACAGGCAGTGACTACTTAGGGAGGAACAGCCCTGGCACGCGGCAGCACCCTCAGGAGGACTTTGAGGCCATACACACCCTGCTGGATTCTGTGTTGACTGCTGCAGGGCCGTGTAGACTTGGTCTAAGGGAGGGTTCCCGTAACCTTTGATGTTCTTCCCTAGGTACGTGGCAGCACCATGACAACATAGCCAACCGTCTCCATACCCAGTGCCGGCGGCACTCATCATCTAGCAGCCTGGAGGACCCTGAAGACAGCAGGCCGTGTGTGTGGGACCCTTTGGCTGTCTGAGGGCACCTGCTCCTGTACCTGGGCCCCTCCTGTCCTTGCATTCCATCTGTCCTCACTGGACCACGGGCCTTTGGGCATCTTCAATACAACATGTGGACTTTATACTCACGTGGAGGCAGGATGTGGTGTGCAACCTCATCTGCCGTAGCCTCGATGCTCCTCAGAAAGAACGGGAAGTGAGCTGTAACACAGCAACCGAGCCCAGCGGGCCAGTTGAGCCGAGGGCCAGGCCGGGTTCTTTCCTAGCCTTTCCTCCTCTGAGGAGAGACCAGGAAGTCTTGGGGGTTGGCGCCTTTGTTACAGACAGGCTCTGGTCTCCGGCACCTCATGACCAATTAGAACCTAACTCGGGGTGGTCAGGGCTAGCTCCATGAGGGAGGCCACCTGCACTCTGGCCTTCCAGACCGCCAGGAGACCCGTTCTCAAGCCTAAAGAGGACGGCGACAGCCAGATAGGGGGCTGAAAGCCAGATCTGCTCACAGAGCCGGCCTCCTGTGTCTCCTGCGCCCCCTGGTTAGGATGGTCACCCTTGCAAGGCCTGGTCCTCCTCAGGTGCAGTCAGGAAGGCCTGCTGGGTCACCCCCGCCCCTACCCCCAACCCCACCCCATCCCACCCCCAGCCCCAGCCCCACCCCCATGTACAGTGCTAGGGCTGACTGTTACCATAGCCCATCTTCACTACAGCCTTTGAGAGGGGGTCTCAAACACAATTACCCCTTTTAACAGCTGAAAAACTAGGCTAAGAGCACAGGAACAAAGAGGAAGCTCTGAGCCCAGCTGCAGGATCACCTGGGGACCAAAGGATTAGAAAAGCCCCCTCCCCTAGTGTATTCCTCGTCTTTCAGGTCTTGATGGGTGAGACGGACAGACCTCCATGGGCTCACCAGAGCTTAGAGATGCCCTCCAGTCAACTCTCAAAGCCATGGCAGCAAGCTGGCCGGAAATTGTGGGGTGTCCCACCGTTTTCATCTCAGTGGATTTCACTCACGTGGCTCTTAAATAGACGCCTGCCTACTGGCTTTTGGAAAAGGTAGTTGTTTAGTGGAACATGAGATGGCTGGGGGTCAAGATTACAAACAGTTACTTATGAGTGAGATATGAGGAGCTTTAGACTTGGCCCTACAAAAGCTTTCCAAAAAACAGCAGTGCGCAGGATCCTGGGGGTGGGGTGGGGTGGAGAATTTGGCTTCAAACTTGCTGTGTAGCTGGGGACGACCTTGAACTTCTGATTTTCCTGCCAGGACGGCCCAAGCATTAGGGCTAAGGCCTGTAGCACTGTGCACCTCTCCTCTGTTCCTTTGTGGGGGATCACACCCTGGAGGGAGTCTGCAGCCTGAATGAAGTGTGGGAGACCGAGCCTGAGATCCCGCCTGCACCGTTTCTGACCGTTTCTGCCCCTTTCTGCCATCCCCAGCACCAGCCCCACCCCCACTCCCACCCCACCCCAGCCTCTGTGTCCTTTCTGTCCCCTGGCATTCACACTTCCTCAAAGAATGAAGCAAAGGCCACAGGGACGGTCCCCTAGCCTGGGGTGCTGCACACAGACCCACTCCTCCCCTGGCAGGCGGGGCGGGCGGGCAGGCTTACTAGTAAGCAGCATTCACAGTGTGGTGTGACCTGGAATGAAGGAAATTCAGGTAAACAGTAGCCACAGTGGCCAGAACCCGCCCCCCCCTAGGCAAGTGCCCAGTTGGCCTAAGCCCCATGGTCTAGTTCCTGGGCTAGAGCACCCATCGCTCTGCCTTGCCCTGTACCTGCCCCTCACTCTGTACTTCAGTTCTTGGCAAGCAGAAATAGCCCATCCACAGAGGTGGCCCTCCATCAGCTGCCACACTCAACCCAGTCTGTCATTTGGAAACAGTCCCCGTCCCCAAGCCAGGACTGTCCACGAGTAGGGCAGGGGACCTTTTCCTGGAGGGCCATCCTCACCACACCACCACTGCACGCCTCCATGCTCTGGATACTGTAGTGGCCTCGGATTCCCTTTACCTGATTTCATACCGCCAGAGTTTATCCCCCCTCCCTCGCGGCATCTGCTGGACGCAAACACTAAGCCATGTATCTCACTGGGCGCCAGTCCTGCCCACCTGGTGTTGGCATGCTGGTTGCTCACTTTGTGTTAGGGCCTGCACACCTGGTGTGTGTGTGTGCTGTTTGTGCTGTGTACCCTTGTTGGCACACCACAGTGGGGACATCAAGATGCAATATTTATGGATTGCTGCATGATTCTTAAAAGTGAATAAAGCTGTTTACAAGGGAAGGGGAGCTGCTACCTACTCAGAGAGTTCATTTGAGAATTTTTCTGCCAGTGGCTGGGTGCTCTTGAGGGTTTTCACTCGAGGGTCTGGGAGGAGGAATGTGCGAGGCATGCTCTTGGACACCAGACAGAAATTTCTGCATGGTCTGGATACAAGCAAGGCCTCTCGCCCAACTCCCTCCCTAGCTGAGCCCTATCTGCCCCTGCAGTCGCCTTAAACCGGAGAACTTCCAATTCTGCAGCTCCTCAATAATTAAAGACCCGCAAAGCTGGTGGCAGCAGCGAAGGCGAGGGCCCAGAGTCCCTATACTTCTTAGTTTCCGCCACTTAACCAGTCCCTGGCTAAATTAGCCCGACAAATAACCTCTCTGCGGATCTGGCAGGCCGTGGCTTTCCTGTTTTTTACCCACTGGCTCTGCTTCCTGGGCTGTCTGGGAGGAAAGGCACCTCGTCAAATGCCCCTGGAATGCCAGCTTCCGGGAACTTGAGCAGGGTGAGTGGGCGAGCTGCTTACCCGGAGACACTGGCTTACCCTACCCGCCTCGGTGTGTCTGCGAGCTGGGTGGCCGTTTCTGCGGATATAAGCGACAGGTGGCATCAGAGAGTCACACTTGCCTGCGGGCACCAGAGAAGACACTCGGGGACCAGAAAGTCCTCAGACACCAAACAAAGGCCACTGGCAGCCCAGTGAGGGGAGACTGCAAGGACATGGCTCCCCAGACTCGGTGTCCAGAATCCGGGCGGGGCTCGCTTCCCGCAGCGGTCATACCCGACGCGTGGGGGAGGGGTTCCCGGGGCCTCGGGCGGAAGCCGAGCGCCCGCCGTGCGACCCAGCGCGGGGCTGCCGGGCGGGAATGCACAGAGCCGGGTCGCGGTGGCGGGTAGGGGGGCTGGGTGGCGCGGGAGAGGGCGGCAGAACGAGGGAGTTCCAGAGAGTTGCCGCCAGAGGAGCAGCAAGGGCCCGCGGTCTCCTTGGAAACACGTTGGCCAATGAGGGCAGCGGAAGCTGTTTACAGGGGCGGAGCGTCGCCATGGCAGCAGGAGAAGCCTTCCGAGCGCCTACTTAATGCCGGTCCCCGGGCCGTCGGCGCTCACAGAAGCGCCGTCGGGCGAGGGGGGGCGACGAGGGGCACCAGCAGAGCCCTCGAGCTGGGGACACGGAGCCGCGGGAGGTGGGAGGAACTTCTTCCAGAACCTTCGTCTGGCCCGGCTCCTCTCTGAGCCAGGTAAGGGATGGGAGGGCTGTGGGCCTCGGAATGGCAGGGCGTCAGGACCTCGGGGCTAGCCATTCCATCGGTCGCCCGCCAAAGCGGTGAGTTGAGGGGAGATCGCCGCCTCCCTCTCCATAGCTCGGCCCCGCGTCCTTCCTTTCGCGGGACCCTTCACCCTAAAACCTCTTCCCGAGGACCAGACGGCCTCCCCGCCTTAGGCGCATCACCGCACTGCCTTCCTGGACCACTGGGGGTGTGACCCTAGCTCCCCGCTCTGGAGGAAAGTTAGCCTCCCTGCCTCTTCCCTCGTGGGGCACTGGGCCCTCGAAGGGCAGGTGGAGAGGTGGCGACAAGGGGTCAGCCCAGAGCTCTGTGTTCCCGTGACCTCGACACAGGCTTCGAGGACGAAATGAAGGGTCCCCCTAAGGCAGCCTCTCACCCGGGGTGGGAAAAGTGCTCAGCTCCGCGTTGCCCCCGCAGGCCCCACATTCGTATTCGGAGGAGGCGACCCCCGGGTCGCGGAATGGAAGTGAGCATTCTGGAGGCTGTGTGACTGGAGCCTCCGGGACCAGCGGGCCGGAGAACGCGGCGGGCCACCCGGCTCAGCCCGTGGATGTTGGCCGCCCCCTCGGAGAGACCCCGCGGACATGGCGGAGAGCTGGCTGCGCCTCTGCGGAGCAGGGCCCGGGGAGGACGCCGGGCCGGAGGGCGGCACGGAGGAGCCCGACGCCCTGGATGACAGCCTGACCAGCCTGCAGTGGCTACAGGAGTTCTCCATCCTCAACGCCAAGGCCCCCACCCTGCCCCCGGGGGGCACCGACCCCCACGGTTACCACCAAGTGCCGGGCTCGGTGGCGCCCGGGTCACCCCTGGCGGCAGACCCCGCCTGCCTTGGGCAGCCGCACACACCCGGCAAGCCCACGTCGTCCTGCACATCTCGAAGCGCTCCCCCAGGGCTGCAGGCCCCGCCCCCCGACGACGTGGACTATGCCACCAACCCGCATGTGAAGCCACCTTACTCGTACGCCACTCTCATCTGCATGGCCATGCAGGCCAGCAAGGCCACCAAGATCACTCTGTCGGCCATCTACAAGTGGATCACCGACAACTTCTGCTACTTTCGCCATGCGGACCCCACCTGGCAGGTAGGGGAGAAAGGTGTGGGGGGCCACCCTGCCGCTTCTTCCTCCCTCCCTGCTCTGGCTCTTGGCCAGAGTTACATACCCGGTCCACAAGCCCAAGGAGGCACCTGGATTTGAGGTCGGGCCACTCAGGAGAGGGGCCGCCCAGTTCTGGAGCCAGGGCTTGGGGCGCAGGCTGAAGTTTTAGGAGAAGAGGGATCCGTAGGGCTCATTGGTCCTATAGGCACAGTGAAGCCTCCTATGGGGGTGATACTATTAGGAACACGCTTGTCTCACTTCCCAGAATTCCTAAACACTGTTCTGCCCAAGGATGGTTTGTCAGAACTGGACTCAGTGGCACCAGGTGGCCTTTCTACCAGGTTCTGCACCCTGCCTTTTGCCTTCGGTCTAGAGAGCAGGGGAGAGATGAGCAGTAGGGGACAGGTGATGATCAGTTGTCCAGGCAGAGGGGTCATGGGGTCATCCTAAAGCCACTGACCCAGCTCCCCCCTCTACTCCTCCCCAGTTTCCTGCCTCCACCCCACCCCCCAGCCTCCCTTGGGGGCAATTACCTGAGCCAGGTGCTCTCCACAGGGGTGACGCCGTTCTGCAGTGGCTTCAGGTTCCACGTCTCTGGAACCTGGCACAGAGCAGCCAGTGGGCCCAGGCTGCCATGTAAACATCCCAGCCTTGCTGGCCAGAGGGCCACTCACTGCCCACTCCCTGCCCAGCTAGCCTACCCTGGGCCCCTGGACACCGGCATGCTGTGAACAGAACTAAGCAGCCGAACGTGAACAAGGCATGATAAGGCCGCGTCCACACTGCTCTGACTGTCTTCCAATATCAGGGACCAGGTGGTGGAGACAGAGGCCTCAGGTGGCCCAGTGTTCACTGAAGCACCCCGGAGGCGGGGTGCAGGATCGAAGCCCTGAGGCATTCCAAATGGCCCTAACCCTGGGTCAGGAGACCCCCACCCTCTCCCTACTCAAGGCCTGTGCCAACTCAGGCCCCGGGAATGAGCCTTCTGCGCTTGGCTGGGTAATAATCAACTGAGGTTTGGGTGGAAAGAGAAGATCGTGGGGGGTGAGGGCCTAGGCCAGCAGCTGGCTCAACAAACAAGGAGTCACTAAATCTCCCACCACACACACTCGTGCGTACACACACACACACACACACACACACACACACACACAAACCCTTCCTCACCCAGCCCCCTCCCTTAACCCACCCACTTCACAAACACAGGGACCCAGCCAGGCAGAGGGAGATGGCAGTCCAGGCCTTGGGGGAGCTGAGGGCTTTGGCCAGGACCCGCAGGCAGCAGGGGGAGGGCGGGGGAGGGAGGATGACAGGGGGTGGCACTGAGGACCCCCCTGTGGCTCAGAGCTCGGATGACTGAGCAGGCAGATATCCCGGCAACAGAGAACAAAAGCCCCCCCCACCCCCTCCACTCCGGGCTCCTCATGCCCTGTGGCTGGTGTCCCAGAGTCCCAGAGCTACAGCTGCCCGGTCGGGGCGTCGGGTTGATCCGCCCCTCCGCAGTCAGAGCGAAGATGCCGGGCGCAGACGGGGGCCGCCCCGCCGCCGCTCCCTGACCCCTCCGTGCTTTCTTTCTCTCTCGTTCTCCCGCTGCGTCCAGAATTCCATCCGCCACAACCTGTCCCTGAACAAGTGCTTCATCAAGGTGCCTCGAGAGAAGGACGAGCCGGGCAAGGGAGGCTTCTGGCGCATCGACCCCCAGTACGCAGAGCGCCTGCTCAGTGGGGCCTTCAAGAAGCGCAGGCTGCCCCCCGTCCACATCCACCCTGCCTTCGCCCGCCAGGCCTCCCAGGAACGCGGCTCGGCCCCCTGGGGCGGGCCTCTGGCCGCGAACACCGAGGCCCAGCAGCTGCTGCGGGAGTTTGAGGAGGCCACAGGGGAGGGGGGCTGGGGCACCGGGGAGGGCAGGCTGGGGCATAAGCGAAAGCAGCCGCTGCCCAAGAGGGTGGCCAAAGTCCTGAGGCCCCCTAACACATTGCTGCTGACCCAGGAGGAGCAGGGTGAGCTGGAACCCCTGAAAGGCAACTTCGACTGGGAGGCCATCTTTGAGGCTGGCACTCTGGGCGACGAGCTGGGCTCGCTGGAGGCCTTGGAGCTAAGCCCCCCGCTGAGCCCCACCTCACACGGAGATGTGGACCTTACTGTCCATGGCCGGCACATCGACTGCCCCGCCACCTGGGGGCCTCCAGCGGAGCAGGCTGCTGACAGCCTGGACTTCGATGAGACCTTTCTGGCCACGTCCTTCCTCCAGCACCCCTGGGACGAGAGCAGCAGCAGTGGCTGCCTGCCCCCAGAGCCCCTCTTTGAAGCAGGCGATGCCACCCTGGCCGCTGACCTGCAGGACTGGGCCAGTGTGGGTGCCTTCTTGTAAGAGGTCAGGCCCCACCCCACCTCCGGACCATGCCCAAGTCAGGGCCCAGGACTGCCTCCCGAGATAGGCCGCGGACACCCCAGCACCCAGGCAGAGGCTGGGCCAGGGCTCTGCTCTGAAGGCTGGCTCCCCGAGGCCACGCTGCTGCCAGCTGGGGATGTCCTCAGATCCAAGCCCAGAAGACTGGGAAGCGGGGCCCAGGACCCAAATTGCTGCCTCCCCCCATCAGCAACTCCCACACAGTGTTTCATTGACCCATGTCCCCCCCAAGCCCAAAGACTGGCCAAGGCGTGCCCCCGGCCTCTACTCTGTCACAGAAGCCTGGAGGGGCCGCCGGGCCAGCGAGGAACTGAGCAGGGCCTTTCTCGAGGTTTTCTTCCCCTCACCCACCCCTGCGCTTCCCCGGGTGGGCCTCCACCCAGAGAAAGTTCCCAGGTACAACAAATGCTAATTAGATGACAGCAAATTAACCCCCTGGAGGCCCCTCCTGGTAGAGCTTCCCCGGGGCCCTGGCAGCCTTGGCTAGGGAGAGCCGGCAGGAGACTGGGGAATGGAAACAGAGGAGGTAGAAATAGGGAGGGGGCGGCAAGGTGGGGCAAGGTGGTCTCTGTGGCCTCTGGGCCTTTTCCCTGGCCCATCACTGGCAGAGAGGACGCTGCAAACCTTTGAGGCTGACTGGAGGCCGAGAGCAACAGGAAGTTGGGGTTGGGGTGGTTGGGGCAGGGGCAGCCAAGTTGCTAGGTGTGGGGGGGACTAATATAGTGAGAATAGTTATAGGAAGACTTAACTGGGGGGAATGTCCAGCTCGATGGGGACACTGGGACCAGGAAGGGGACAGCCCCATGCCCCTGTCTGCACTGGGGGGACCGGGTCTTGCTCCACCCTGCCCCCTGGAACTGGGGTACATATCTACCCTCCATGTGGGGCAATTTAACCTTTTCATGTAAAGTTCTTTACAATAATTTCTTTTTTTTTGCAAAATAAAATTTTTAAAAATCTGAACATGATCACCATCCCAGCTTTCTTTGGGAAAGGGAGCCAAATGCGGTAGCTTGTGTGGGGGAGGGGCCTATTGATGTGCTTCTTTTGATGCCAACAGGAAAATGGTACAGAGAGGCTTTGTAAAAGGTCTCCCCTCAGCCTAGGTCCCCAGGGAGGAAAGGGCCGTGGTGGCTGTCTCAGGGGCCTGCATCCCACACCTCAGTACCTCCATCTGCACAATGGGAGAGTTAGGCTTGCAAGCCCAAAGGAACAAAAGACTCGGAGGAGGTGAGGTTGGCCCCACCTCACCCCAAGGACTCACAAAGGCTCAAGCCCTCCCCCACTACGAGGGCCTGCCCAGGCTCGCCTGCCTGAGTCCCTTCCAGCACCACCCTCCCTCAGCCCTTTCCTGGAGGGACAGGCCGTGAGGTCAGAGGAGTGCCAGAGGCCCACATCACCAGACCCAGCCTGACACAGGCTCGGGAAGGCAGGAGGCCACCTTAAAATAAGGTCCAGCGCCGAGACTCGTGGCTCTCTCAACTGGGACCAGAGTTGTGATCCTAAAACTGAGTGAGGCACAGGTGTGCGTGTGTGTGTGTGTGTGTGTGTGTGTGTGTGTGTGTGTGTGTGTGTGTGTGTGTGTGGCCCTGAGGCCATCAATCCCCTCCAGACCACCAGGTGTGTGAGGCCATCCGTACATAGCACCCACCCACCCACCCCTCCCCGTGAGCAGCTGCCTGGAACACAGGTGTGCACGCAGGAACAGAGAACATGGTCCGGTGATGTGCAGAGCGCTGCCGCCCAGCCTCCACGGATCCCTCTTGCCTTCCCCTTGCCCCTTGTCCCTCAGTCCTTGAGTCTGGCCTGAGGCCAGCCTGGCATCCCCAGCATTTGCTTTCATTTGCTAACTATTCCAAATATTTCACAGGGTGCGCACACAGCAGGGCAGGTGGGTTGGGGCCTCTCGAGGCCCACCATCCCCTCCACCCAGCACAGTAGGGGCCACCCCCCCCAAAGCGTCTGCTCCAAGCTCCCTCTGTCTCTCTCCACCAGCTATCCTACCCCGCCTCCTCTCTCTGGACCGACCACAGCACTAAGGCAGCTCCCTCCTTCTCGTTAGCCTCTAGGATCAGCCTTTAGCCCTGGCCAAGGTGGGCACACCCTGGGTTGATAGTGGGGCGAGTTACCGCCTGCCCCAGGCCTATGCTGAAAAGAGAGGCAATGTCTGAACCACCCCCTGGATGGATACAAGGCCAACGCCTAAAAGATGCAGGGCAGAAAGAGGCGTGCCCTTGGCTGTGCTCGACAATCATCCAGGGACCCTTGAAAACGGATGCCCAGGCTGCACTCGGGACCAACAGACCAGAATCTGGAAAGGGACCCGACATGGACTTTCTTTTAAGTCCACCCATACTTGTACTGAGAGGGTTTGCACTGGGGGTGGGGGTGGGGGTGGCCCTGTCTTCCCCAGAGCAAGACATCGGCCCGGTGTCCTCCTCCACTGCTCTGTGCCTTCTTGCCTTGAGACAGAGCCTCTCATGGAACCGCAGGCTCACTGTTTAGGCCAGGCCAGTGGCCACCAAGCTCTTGTGCTTGTGTACCTGTCTCCCTCCCCAGGGCTGGAGTTCAGGCTCCCGTGGCGATGCCCAGCTTTTGCCATGGGTACTTTTGTTGCTGTTGTTTAAACTTTAGTTTCTGTGTGTTGCTGTAAAGGAATCCAATTCCCTGGAACTTGAGTTTCAGACAGCTGTGAGCTGCCCTGTGGGTCCCGGGAACTGAACCCCAGGTCCTCTGGGAGAGCAGCCAGTGCTCCTAACTGCCGAGCTGTCTCTCCAGCCCTGTTTTTGGTTTTGGTTTTGTTTTGTTTTCAATTCGGGCTTCTCTGTTTCACAGCCCTGGCCTGGCCGTCCTGGAACTCGCTCTGTAGACCAGGCTGGCCTCAAACTCACAGAGATCCGCCTGCCTCCCCTCCCAAGTGCTGTCGCCACCCCCTGCTGAACCCCCTTATTTTTAAGTATTAGGGGAAAGCCCCTTCCCAAAGCAAGGCCTCTCTGCCCCCCCCCCAGACTTCCAGCCTTTCCGGCCTGTCTTTCATCCGTGTGTCCTCCCACTGCCAGCTGGGAATATGACAGAGGGTGGGCACAGACAGGACACAAGATTTGAGCTTGGGAGCCTCCCACTCTTGGCCCTGAGTGCTTAACGTTCTATAGGACAGGAACTTTGGGGTCCAGCGCTCTTGTGTGAAAGTCCCCAGGGCGAACCCTCTGCCTTTGCCGTTTACAGAGTTCTGAAGCAGCACCCTGCCGTTTACAGAGCTCTGAGCTAGGCACCCAGCAGGGCTGAGCCAGATCCCCACCCCCACCCCCAGCCCTGGGACGGGAAGGAAGTGGGTAACTGGGCCGGAGTCAGGTGCCGCTCCATCCTTGGCTGAGACCCAAAAGTAAACAGGTGTACCTGGGCTCCAGCAGGGGGTGGTGGCAGCCCTGGGGCAGGCCTGGGCCTGTCCTGGGGGAGTGCAGCGTGGTTAACAATGGGATGGGACCGCAGCCCAGGCCCCGGACACATTCTTGTGTGAGGAGGAGGACAGACACACAGGCAGGGAGATGTTGGGAAGGGAAGGGACTTTGGGAGGCCACCCATGCCTAGGCTCAGCAGGAGATGCAGTACACAGAAGCCCTTGGCGGGGGCGGGGACAGCACGACCGCCTCCCTCCCAGGGGACGTGTGACCTATCCTTTTGCTTCTCTCAGGTGAGGCAGGCCACAGCCACCTGGACAGGCGGGCAAGCTGGGGCCTGAATGTTCCCTGTGTTGTGTGCGTCAGGAGCAGTCAGGGACACCTCGAAGGACGGCGCCCCCACCCCAAGCCGAGGAGCGAGGCAGCCATCAAAGACACACAAAGGACTGCCTTCCCCGCTGGCCCTGCCAGCTCCCCTGCTGTCCTAGATGGGGGGGGCCCCAGGCCCCACAGCTCTTCCGTCTGAGGCAGAGTGCGAGCCTGAGTTCTGGGACCCCACATTCTTTACCTGGAGGTAGCGCTGCTGAACTCTGAGAAAAGCAGGCCCCCCATGAGCCCCGCACAGCCTGCTGCTGCCACCCCATTGGCCCACCCAGGCCCCTGCCCCTACCAAGGCCTCCGCCCTGAATGAGCCTGACCCCCTCTGCTCTTCCAAGCTAGGCAGCCTTAGTACCTGGATGGGAACTTTAGGCTTAGCCAGGTGTGGTGGTTCACACCTGAGGCAGGAGGATGTCTGAGTTCGAGGACAGCCTGGTCTACACAGTGAGTTCCAGGACAGCCACAGCTATGTCGAGAGACCCTGTCTCAGAACCAAACAACCAACAAACAACAGGAAAACCTAAACGGCCTCCCTCCCTCCCTCCCTGCTGTTTGCTGGGGCCCTGGAGTTGCCAGATGTCCCTCTCCTTGCACAGCTCTACCCGCGGGCTCTAACTGCAGCCTTGCTCCCTTCTGCCCTTCCCCCATACAGGGTCCCTCCACCTGGCCTTAAGCTAATAATACCTGAGATGAACTGGGTAGCAAGGGTGAAGTGAGTCTCACCCTGTCTGAGTTAGTGTCAAGTCCTGTTCCCGTCTGTATCAGCAGAGCCCTGTGTCAGCCAACTGCCCATACTGCCTAGCCCTGCACTGGAAGCTGAATCGTGAACACATGAATGAATGAATGAATGAATGAATGAATGAATGAATGAATGAGTGAGTGAATGAATGAATGGTTGGGGTGATAAGCAGCAAAGTAGCCTTCGCAAAATGCTTTTGGTAATGACAAGGGGTTCCCGGGACATAGACAGAGGACATCCCCAAGACTTCCAAAGCTGTGGCTTGACCAAAGGGGGCAGAGTCTGGAGCCAGAGCATCGAGGCTCGGGGAGAATTTGGCTCGGGGAGAATTTGTGCCTTGTCACAGGAGAAAGGGGAGACCTGCTCATCAACCCTGCACGTGTATATGGGTCCCTTAATTAACTGAGGCCGCCACGCCCAGGGTCTGTGGAGGACGTGAGCCAGACGAGGGGGGAGGAAGGGTCATGGCATGTGGCCCCTAGGGACTGGTTGCAGCCACCTGGGTGGGAGTAGGAATCACAGGAGGCCAAGCTGGTGTGGGACAGCACCCAGGGTCGCTCGGTCCACACCTACAGCGTCAGCATGGGGCCAGGACACCGCTGTGCCCAACTCAGCTGTCCCCACGTAGCCTACTCCACTGTACCAGCCTGCGTCTTCTGGGCCTGGCAAGGCTTCCCGCTGGCACTCCTGCGGTCCTGGGTGATGGGAGGTGGCTATAAGAACTTTCACTTAAAACTAATAAGAGCTTAAGAAATGTTTTAGAAACAAAGGAACAGAGACTAGCAAGACTTCTTAGTAGCAGCATTTTCTCCGTTGGATTTGTTTTGTTGTAGACAGAGATTTGTGCGGCTCCTTTAAGGGAGGTTTCCAAAATTAGCATAAGCGGCCTTGCTTTTAAAGAGCTCTGCTAACAATTCATTGGTGTGTATGAGAGCTGCAATGAAGGTTTACACTGTGTTTTAAAAAATACGCTGGCTTAGGAGAGAAAAAGAAACAGGATACAATGGTTTAAAAAAGAAAAAAGGAAGTAGAATTAATCCTAGTACTCGGCAGACAGAGGCAAGCAGATCTCTGTGATTTCAAAGTAAACCTGGTATGGAGTGAATTCCAGGACAAATAAAAGTTACACAGAGAAACCCTGTCTCAAAATATGTAAAAATAGAAGTAGAATAAATAGAGTAATAAGAAAGCCACGTAAAGATGGAAAGCACAGAGAAATTTTGGATACTATACGCGATTCTGTTGTCTTTAAATTATTTGATTGCTGAGAAAATAATAACTACTAATAAAAGAAATGCTGCTGGATTAATTCAATTTATATATTTTAAAAATGCTTTGACTCCAAAATTTAAGCTTAAGGACAAGTTACTGGGGAAAAGGATTTCTATTTTTGTTTCCACAGAAAATGAAAAGCTATGGATTCTTTCCAGACTTATATGGTTTGATCAAGCCAGACCCCCTGAAACAGCTCCCCAGGTGATCCAACATTCAAAGCAGTTGAGACAAAGCCTTGCAGACTACAACCAAGATTTCTGTATCTTCTTTGAACCCCCATGACAGTGCCCTCTATCAGCAGGAAGTAGTTTGGAAAGAACGACGCCCAAATTCCCAAATATTATTTATAAATGTTTGTTTTCATTTAAATGGGCTTGGTTATAAATGACTATAACCACAAACAATCTTTTTAAAGGTAAAAAGGGAATTATGGTATAGATATGAATACTTTGTTTTGAAATGTATTTTCTTTTATTGATACAATTTAAGGTCAATTTTGTGATATGTATATTTCTCCTCTTGTTTAGGCATTATGTTTATATAGCTCATTGGAAAATGTAATGTATAATTTAGTACAGATTAGAGAGTTACATATGATAGTCAAACTTGGAGTTAAGTTAGTTAGGATCTCTAGATATGCAGAGATGTATTTGAGATGAATAGGCATTCTTCAAACCTTTCAAAGACCTACGGAATATGGCATTTAAAATGGTTTAGGGTTTTTCTTGACAGTGAGACACAACTGCTCCTGGTAACACCACCTACAGATGAAAGGAAGATGGACATCGAAGAAACACATTATGGAGTTTGCTCCTAATATGGCAAGACTAGCCATTTGAGCAAGGTACTGTTCTTCTGGACTGTTTGACTTCATGTTGTAGAAACTGGACATGCAGGACCCACAAAAAGGTGACTGCTGATTCAAGATGGACATTGCTACAGGATTCCTGCTTCATGGAAGAGGCTGCCAAACAGCCAGACAGTCTACAGGACACAGAGAAAAGTTTCCTGCCTTGTTGAGGAGTCTGGACACACACTATGGCCTATGGGCTGAAGACGGAACATTACAGAAGAACTTCGGGTGACTGACCAGGCAATGAGTTGTCTCTGTCATTTCTAGAGTTTATATATTATCCTTCTGTGGTCTTTGATGGAGTTGAAGACAGGTAATTATGACTATAGTTTTCCTTAGTTAGGATTAAAGATAAGTTACATATAAGAATTTAGACTCA
>JANBXA010000069.1:91187500-91290000 GCA_030556225.1 Cricetiscus sungorus | reverse complement strand
TAGCCCGGTAGTGTTCCGTTTTTTTATCCACTCCATTCTTGATGGATATCTGGGTTGCTTCCAGTTTGGGGCTATTGTAAACAAGATTTATGAACATTCTTGAACAAGGCTTTTGCAGGATAGTGCTCTCTCTCTCTCTCTCTCTCTCTCTCTCTCTCTCTCTCTCTCTCTGTCTCTCTCTGTCTCTGTCTCTCTCTCTCTCCTTTGCCTTTCATTTGGCTGGGTTTCAGGAAAAGGCCTACAGGTGTGGGCTATCTGCCATGTTCAAGTGGGCCACCCCGATGGCCTTACAGAGCAGGCATGGGTATTCGGCAGAAATGCAAAGGGGAAAGGTGAGCGGGGCGTGAAGGCGATGGAGGCGCATCCTAGCAGGAGTGTGTGTGTGGCACTGCTGGCTACCCTACAGGGGTAAAAGACCCTGTCTAACACAGCTCAGGTAAGAACACTGCACAGACCTCCCTCACTCCCCAACACACACTCACAGACCGGCCACATCAAGTATGTTGCTACAATTTTTAAAATGCTGGGAGAGAGTCATACCATACAACAGGGCTCACATGTGCGGTTTATTGGAAGAGGAGAAGAAAAGGGGACAGAGAAGGGGTCAGAGGAGGGTCCAGAGACCAGTCCCTGAGGACAAGAGTAGCTGCAGGGGGGTGGGGTGGGCAGGGCCCTTTTAAAAGGGAACAAAGCGACTGTGCACAGGGGGTGCTCTTAGTGGCTGCAGCTGAGGACATAGCCTGTCAAGGTCCCAAGGTCAGGCCAGCACAGATGCCTGGACACTGACACGTGTCACTCAGCCTCTGCCTCCTTAGTGGGCCCCGCTGGACTGCCCCCTCCCACCTACCCCCCATTTCTACTTTTTCGTTAGTTTCCTGAAGCCCTTAATCCACCACCCTGGGGCCAGAGTCTTTATTTGCTGTTTATAGCTCAGTTTTGGGGCTGACCCTCATTTTTATTGTTTGATCCTTAAAGTTACCCCAACACCTCAAGGTCAAAAGTTGAGTGTGGGAGTGTGGGAGTGTGGGCTCTGTCTTCTCCTAACCAGAATTCTCGCCTTCTGAAAGTTTGGTTTTGGGGAGCTGCGGGCAGGGATTACGTAGGCTGGGAGCCCATACTGTAGCAGGAAGGGTGGTATCACAGAAGTAGGAATGGCTTTAGTCTTTGGGACATAGTAACCCTCTGGTGTCACCTACAGATGTGGACCTTGAGATGCAGAGAGAAAGCCAGCACAGATGAGGCTGGCCTCTGGGCACCCTGGCACCCTCCTTTCGATACAGTGGCAGACAGCATGTCTCCACTGCGATGGGGAGCTCCAGGCGGGCAAGGGCAGTGCCAGGCTCCTCGTGGTCCCTGTCAGAAGGGGCACAGTGTATTGTGATTTAATAAGAATCAGGATAAACAATTAGGCCGAACAGAAGTTTATTAAGTGAGAAATAACTCACAACATAGGCAGATGCAAGTGGCGGGTTCCAGCGATCCTGAGCCTTCCAGCGTCCACCACCCAAAAAAGGGGGGCCCGACCCTCTCCCAACCTTTTCTCTCCGATCCCATCCGGCCCTGACTCCGCCCCAATGGGCATGGCCTAAGCCATAGGTGCAGACAAGGTAAATATCTCGCTACAACAGTGGGATGGAGCCTCAGTGCAACGTTCGTGTCCAGTCAGCACAACCAGATCAGCACCGCAGCTCCCAGCTGGGCAGTCAGCAGGAACCAAGGAAATGCATGGCAGGCTTGTCCTTGTCTGGGCCCCATGCCTCACTGCCCAGCCCAGCTCTCTTTCCTGGCCTTATTACTTGGGCCTGGTGGTGTGTGGAAGCTGAGGAAGATTATGAGTTGGGCCAGCCTGAGCTATACACAAAGACAACCCCCAAACAACCAGAAAACATTAACACAGCCTTTATTAGGGACAACTGGAGCCAGGCAGTGGTGGCGCATGCCTTTAATCCCAGCACTCGGGAGGCAGAGGCAGGTGGATCTCTGTGAGTTTGAGGCCAGCCTGGTCTACAGAGTGAGTTCTAGGACAGCCAGGGCTACACAGAGATAACTATCTGTGTTGAAAAAAAAAAAAAAAAAAAAAAAAAGACAACTGGTCGTGTGTTATGTCTTTACAGATGAAGTATACTGACAGCTGCACACACCTTTCTTTGATCTCTCTGCTCATTCATTCATTCATTCATTCATTCATTCATTCATTCAACAAACCTCAGGCTGGAAGACTCTTCTGAGGGTTTGCAGGGCACACCTGTGCCCCACCCACAGTGAAGCCAAGCTCTTGTACCTCAGCTGCCCTCTGAGGCGCCTTCCCAGCAGTCTTAGCTCCCGGGAGACACAGCTTACTCCCCACAGAGTGGATGCCTTCCTTGGAACCATCTTCCCATCCTTCAAAATCTACGCCACATCTGTGCCTCTCTGCGTGGCCACGCAGCCCTGGTTGTTTCCCCTCCTGTTACCAGTTCCTTGTCCCTCCTGTGACCTGCATCACAGAGACGTGCTGTGAACCCCAAATTTTCAAAGGAACTGTCTTTTCTGCAGCCTTGGTAGAGCAGAGGGGTGCTGTCCCTTCCCACTCAGGCTTTCCCATTTTCCCGGCTACCTACACAGACAGGTTATTTAAAAGCTCCAGCTGGGTTAGTGAATCTGCACGGGGACCCGGGCCACCTTCCCTCTGCCTGGAGCCAGGGGTCCCCACGGTGGGTTTAGACCCGACACCGCCAAACCCTGCAAGTCGGGGTGCTGCCCTGCACGCGAAAGCGCTGAGTCACGTTCTGGGAGCAGAAGCCCTGGGGACCCTGCCTTCCAGTTCATGCAGCGTCTATGTTGCAGGTGCGCGCCGGGGCCTGCACTTGGACAGCAGGAGCTGCAACTGGGCTTTGGGAGCATGCCTGGGGGTGCAATGGGCTGTGGGGGAGCTCCAGGGACTGCGACTGGGCTGCACCTGCGCCCAGGATTGTGAGAATGCGGTCGCCGAGGACAGAACTAGCGCTGACCTCCCTAGGAGAGCCCGGAGCGATCACGGGGTCCGGGGCGCCCAGGGCACCCAGCAGGCTGCCGGGCCAGACCGCGGGTCCCTCGTCCCACAAGTATCTGGATTTCCTATGACGTTCCTCCCTCCGCCTCGGCTCGGATTGCACTTCGCGCTTCCCCTACCGGCGCAGGCCCTCTTCCTCCCTCCTCCATCCCGGGCTCAAGCGTAGCCCGGGCGAAGGCAGGCAAGGGGCGCCCCCTGGTGGTCGCCGTCCGGCTCGCCGCTTCCCCTCCGCGATGGCCGCTGGCCTCTAAACTAGCGGGGAGGCCCTATTGCTCCAGAGCCAGCCAAGCATACAGGAATAGTGGCAAGGCCGAGGTGCGAGCCGGTGTGCATACGTGTGTGAGCGGCTGAAAGGATACTTGCGTATAAAGCCCTGTGTGTGAATGTATGCGGTGTGGGTGTGCTTGTGTGCATACAGCGTGGGTGAGTGTGAGGGGCCTCTGAATGGGGCGAGTGTGCTGGGCAGGGCAGGGTGATGCCCAGTGACCTTTGGTGTCCAGGTGGCTACGTTCACCTGGCCCAGGGACAGTGGCTGGAACTGTTGATCATCTTCCTTCCGCGATGCTCTGGGCGTCAGACGCGAGCCACTCCACTGTCCTTAACTCCCCACCCCAAACAGGATCTCACCATGCAGTCTTGGCAGGCCTGGAACTTGTGATGTAGACCCCGCCAGCCTCCGGTTCGCAGCAGGTGCTGGGGCGCCTCGCCGGCTCCTTTTCAGCTTCTTTTATATTCACAAATACTGCGTTTACCCTTCCTCTCCCGCTCCAACTCCCCGCTAGGGAATTTCTCACACCCACACTGGCATGCCAGCTGGTGTCATTGCGCACACATCTTGTTTAGGCAGCCATATTGTTTGAGATTTCATGGGTGCGATGTCCCCTGCAAGTCTACAGGACACTGTGGAGCGGCAGTCTTCGGGACCTTTCCACTCCCTCTTCTGCGACTTCCGCTGGACTGGGCACCCCGATTCTCTGCATCTTGAGCAGTTGTGGATGTCTGGAATAGTCTCCTCCGTCTGCTGAGAAGAAAACCAGAAACAGCTTCTTCCATGAAAAGTGAGAGCTGCAATCATCTGTTGGTCTAAATACACGGGGGTCACTTCCTGTACTTAGTGTCTGTGTGTGGCTGTTGTATGTGTACGTGTGCCTGTGCATCATGTGTGTGCAGTGCCCAAGGCCAGGGCAGGGCATTGGATCCCCTGAAACTGTTGATCCATGTGGTTCTGAGCCGCCATGTGGGCGCTGGGAATATAGCCTGGTCCTCTAGAAGAGCAGCCAGTGCTCTTAACCACTGACACAGTCTCTGTATGGCTTTGGAGGCTCTCCTGGCACTCACTCTGTAGCCCAGGCTGGCCTCGAACTCACAGAGATCCCCCTGCCTCTGCCTACTGAGTGCTGGGATTAAAGGCGTGTGCCACCAACGCCCAGCATAGCTCTTGGTCTTTGAATTTAGAATATAATTAGAATTATACTGGTTTAGGAAAATGTCTGCCATACATTCTCATGTAGGGTCTGTGACCGTGAACTCAAGTATCCTGGTTCTGTAGATCAGACAGGTCTTGAATTTGAGGTCATTCTGTTTCAGCATCCAGGAAGCTGGGGTTACATACAGGCCTGTGCTGTGGAATAATCCTTCTGCACACTGTGAAGATTTGTCACCAGGATTGGTTTAATAGGAAGCTGATTGGCTGGGAGGCTAGGAAGAAGGAAGACAGAGTGAGAGAAATCTCCAGGAGCTGCAGGGGAAGCAGGGACATACTGGGGGAACAGGAAAAGCCATGAGCCACACGACAATGCATAATTAATATAGAAATGGGTTAATTTAAGCTGTAAGAGCTAGTTAGTAATAAGCCTGAGCTATCAGCTGAGCACTTATCGTTTATGTTAAATCTCTGTGTTGGTTATTTGGGAACCGGCAGGCAGGAAAGAAAAGTCTACCTACAGCCTGCACCAGGCCAGATGAGCGCCTCCTTGATCTGTTTTGTCACATGTCTAACCCAGTGTGGTTTAGATTCTTGTTTTCTTGAAGGCCCAGGGGAGCTGGGCAGCGGTCACTCAGGTCTGCAATCCCAGCACTCGGGAGTTGGAGGCAGGAGGATTGTTCTAGGGATGCATAGCAGTTCCAGGCCAGCCTGAGCTACAGTGAGATCCTGTCTACCGAGACATAAGAAAACAGGGAGCTGGAGAGATGGCTCAGCCGTTAGGAGCATTGACTGCTCTTCCAGAGGACCCAGGTTCAATTCCCAGCACCCACATGGCAGCTCACAACTGTCTGTAACTCCAGTTCTAGAGGGGTCCAACACCTTCACACAGACATAGGTGTAGGCAAAACACCAGTGTACACAACATATAAATGAATAAACAACCATAAGAAAACGGGTTGGGAAGATGGCTCTGTGAGTTAAATGCCCACATAGACACCAGGCATAGACTGTGTTTATAACCCTAGAGGCAGGGAGATCCTGAGGGCTTGCTGCCAGGTTAGTCCGTTAAAGGAGTGTGCTGTCACTCCAGTCAATTTAGTTTTCTGGGTCTTTAAGAACAGCCTGAAGCTGGGCACAGTGGCAAATGGTTTGAAATCCTAATACTCTTGAAGCAGAGGCAGGTGGATCTCTGTAAGTTTGAGGCCAGCCTGATCTACATAGCTAGATCTAAGCCAGTCAGAATAACATGGTGAGACCCTGTCTCAAACAACAGCAACAGAAAGAATGTTTGAGGTGAGGAGTGAGCATGGGGGTCAGTGGTTAAAGTTCTTGCCTTGAAAGTGAAGGATCATGTTCAGACCCCAGAACCCACATAATTGCCAGTTGGGCATGGCAGTTCGCTTGTAATCCCAGCCTTGGAAGACAGAGACATCCATCCCCAAGCAAGCCGGCTAGGATTTCCACAAGCTCTGGGTTTGATTGAGAAACCTTGCCTCAGTTATTGATGCTGAAGACCTGTGGAGGATCTTAAGTCATACTTGGATCTCCATATCCACAAGCACCTAAGGAAGTGACACACACACACACACACACACACACACACACACACACATCACATACCACACACACACACACACACATCACACACAACACACACACACACACACACACCACATTACACACCACACATACACATCACCCCCACACACACACACACACATCACACACCACACACACACACACACACCACATTACACACCACACACACACATCACACATACCACACACACACATATACACATCACACACACACCACACACACACACACACACACACACACACACACACACACACTACACATCACACACCACACAGGCACGCACACACTGCGTACATGAAAAGAGGGAAAAGAAGAAATGGAGAACCCTCAGACTGGCAGAGACGTTCAGAGGGCTCCCAGTCCCGCTTCCCAGAGAGCGGCCCTGTGCTGGGCTTTGGTCCTTCCAGCAGGCCCCACTGACCTTGTCGTCATCTCCCCCCCCGCAGCTGCCTTTGAAGTCAGGGTCTTCTCTCTGGCTTTGAGCCCCACTCTGCTGCCACATCAAGTCACCTCCAGGACAACTGTAGGGCCCTCTGGCCCCTCCCACATGAGGGTCATGCTTCATGCACCATCACTTAAGGAAGCATGATTCCCTCGTGATGTCGCCTGTGCTTGGAGGATCTGATTTCAAGCCACTTTGCTCAAAAAAGCAATTTAAATTTAAATTTTTAATTTTAATTGTACTCATTTATTCTTTGTGTGTCTGTGCATGTGTCACCATGTGTGTAGGGGTCAGAGGACAGTTTACAAGAGTTGATTCTCTCCTTCCACCAGGTAGATCCTGGGGATCAAGCTCGGGTCCTCTGGCTTGACAGGGGGAGCCTTTTACCCACTGAGGCATCTTGCTGGCCACAAACACAACGTTAAAGGGCACCTGACAAGCCAGTGCACACCTGTAATCCCAGCGCTCGGGAGGCAGAGGCAGGTAAGACCTCTGTGAGTTCAAGGCCAGCCTGGTCTACAGAGTGAGTTCCAGGACAGCCAGGGCTGTTATAACAGAAAAACTCTGTCTTGAAAACAAAACAAACAAAACAAGAATAAAATCTAGGAAGTTGTGTTTGGAAAACTAAAGTTCAAGGAAGACTCTCCCAGCTAACATTGGATGTGTAACTCAGTTCTCAATTTGTGTTAGTCTCATGGGTTTTCCACTGGCACTATGCTGAGTGTAAAAGCAAACCCCAGGAAAAGGTCCAAATACTTTTGGGCACTTATGCATGCCAGAGGTAGCATTTTGAATCACGTGATCATGAGTTACTGAGGAAATGGTACTGGAGCAATTGGATCTCCACCAGGGAGGAAAATTCAGATGGTTCAGTATCTAAGCATTGAAAGGAAAATACTAGAAGCCAGGCATGGTGGCTCACCTGCAATCCTAGGCAGGAAGAGGAATTCAAGGTCATCCTTGGCTACATAGTGAGCTGGAGTTTCAACCTGGGCTCCATGAGGTTCTGTGTTTAAAAATTCTCACAAATATGGATAAATAAAAATTAAGGGCTAGAGGGATGGCTTCACGGCTAAGAGCACTTGTGCAATAGTGAAGAGCAGAGTTCAGATCCCAGCAGCCACACAGCGCACTGGACATCATCACTCATGCCTGTGATCCCAGCTCCAGGGAGGAACAGAGGCAGAGGGTCACCAGAACTTGCTGGCTTCCAGCCTGATCAAGAAAATGCAAACCCCCCGATCTGGGGTAAGACACTGCCTCAAAGGGATGAGCAAGGTCACAGGTGGGAGCACAGATGGGAGCACAGGCCTTTAGAGCCAGCACAGGCAGAGGCAGTACATCTCTGAGTTTGAAGCCAGCCTGGTCTACACAGTGAGTTTTGGGCCAGCCTGGTCTATACAGTGAGTTTTGAGTGGTACACAACACTGGATGTCCTCTCTGGCCTCTGAAGCTGTATCACACACACACACACACACACACACACACACGCACGCACGCACGCACGCACGCACGCACAAAAATGCACTCACACAAATAAACACACAAATCAATAAATACTAAACAACTAAAACTCTAGCAGAGACAAATACCAATAGTAAAGAACAAGCACATCAAAGGAAAATAGTTCTCTGTAAGCGGTGACAATGTCTTCATTATCTAAAGAATTCTGAAAAACCAACAAGAAAATATGAATAGCATTATAGAAAAAGGGACACAGGACGTTTTCCACAGTGGGGGGAAAACATGTAACAAATGAGATAATCAGAGTGGCTTTTTTAAAACAATTATTATTTATATTTTATATGCATTGGTGTTGAGCCCCCTGGAACTGGAATTACGGACAGCGTGAGCCACCATGTGGGTGCTGGGGATGGAAAGCCATCTCTCCAGCCCCTAGAGCTGCTTTTAAATGAAGGAAAACACGCATTTAAACAATTTATTTATAGGCTTTTTAATTTTTTCTCTTTTAGGTCAGCCTGATCTACATAATGAGTTCCAGGACAGCCAGAGGTACATATAGTGAGACTCTACCCTTATTATTCAGATACATAGGCATTTTCATTTTTGCAATAGGGCCAGGAAACATTAATTTGGAAAATTTGCTCGGTTGACTCCCCAGGAGGGGCACAAAGTGTAGAATTAGTGTGTTAAACAAAGAACACACCTTTGGAAGCGGAGTGCCACACCCCTTCGTTCTCTCTTCCTCCGGGCCACCACCCTCCAGGAAGAGACACTCAGGTGGTAACGGGCCACTTGTGGGCTATGATTGGCATCTTTGCATAGCTTGCTTTGGGTTGAATATAACTGGAGATTTACAGGTTTTACTGAATTCATGTTTACCTGGCAATACATGCATAGCATTGCAGTGAGAGGAATTCAATCTCTTTTCCCAAGCTGTCCGCTTTTCAGTAATTGTCATAACCACAGCCTGCTTTGCACACCAGACTTCTCCAAAGTCAGGTTGGCAGAGCTGCATGCTAGCAGTGAAACCCCTGAGCTATGTGGCTGGCCAGGCAGAGGCTTGGGCCTCAGCTGCCCCCTCTCTGGGCCAGCTGTGTTGACTTAGGACAACAGAAGGCACCAGCATTTCCTCTGCCTCAGGAGGGAGACCACAGCTGGCCCTAATGCCTCGTTTACTGTTAGGATTACAAGGGTAATGCAAGGATGGTGTTTGTAACACGGATGTGCAAACAGAAGTGCTCCTTGGTTAGCTGCCAAATTACACAGAGACTGAAAGCATTTGAAAATCATGCAGAAAGGCCCAAACCACACATTCTTTTGTTGTTGTCATCCTTATCTAGGTAGGGACTCACATGCCGGGGCAGGCTAGTGTGTGTGTGTGTGTGCGTGCGTGTGTGTGCGTGTGTGTGTGTGTGTGTGTCTGTGTGTGTGTCTGTGTGGTGTGTGTGTGTGTGTCTATGTGTGTGTGTGTCTGTATCTGTGTGTGTGTGTGTGTCTGTGTGGTGTGTGTGTGTGTGTGTGTGTGTGTGGTGTGTGTGTGTGTGTGGTGTGTGTGTGTGTGTGTGTCTGTGTGGTGTGTGTGTGTCTGTGTGGTGTGTGTGTGGTGTGTGTGTGTGTCTGTGTGTGTGTGTCTGTGTGGTGTGTGTGTGTGTGTGTGTGTGTGTGTGTGTGTGTGCATGTGCACCAATGGCTCTCTCGCTGGGATCCAGGGCTCGCTGCCATGGCCCGTCAGGGAGCCCCAGAGACTCACCTGTCTCCATCTCCCCAGCATGGGATTTTAGGGCTTTATGTCACCGTGACCAGCTTTCTGTGTGGGTTCTGGGGATGAAACTCAGGTCCTCACACTGAGTGCCACGCACTCCCCCAGTGCTGACCTTCAACTTCTGACCTGCTTGCCACCACTGCTCAAGTACTGGCATTAGAGGTCGTGTTGGGAACCACATCCTGGCTTCATGCATATTCCAGAGGCATTCTACAACTGAGCTACATCTCCAGATTATTTACACATACAATCGAAAGCCAACAACGATATTGTGCAAAGAAAGGCATTGATGTTGTATACAGTCTGACATTTATTGATTAACAAATATAAAAGATTCTTTTCTGAGACCTGCAGGGCAATGTCATCAGTGTTTTCCCATAGGTTCTGTGATCTGGGGAAAGAAGCGTGTCGCCTCATCCAGACCTTTTATCATAAATCAGGGGCTGGTCAGCTGGGAAAGTGCCTCAGCAGTTTAGAGCTCTTCTAAAAGGCCTGAGTTCACTTCCCAGTATCCTCATGACACCTCACAACCTTCTGTGTATAACTCACTCTAGTTCCAGGAGGATCAGACACCCTCTTCTGGCCTTCCAAGGTACCAGCCACACAAGTGACTTCACAGACACACATGTAGGCAAAACACTCATATGCCTTAAAAAATACATAAATAAATCCTGGGCTGGTGGGACAGCTCGGTAGGTTAAGGCACTTGCCACAAACACCTACACGTGAATTCACTCCCTCTGGGACCCGCACATGGGAAAGGGAGAACTGACTCCAGCCTGTGTACCCACTTCACAGTATGTGCATGCTCACACACATGTAAACACAAAAATAAATGTATTAAACTTTTAAAAAAACATTTGAGCTGCGTTTGGTGGAGCACACCTTTAATCCAGCACTTGGCCGGCCTGGTCTACATAGTCAGTTCCAAAACCACACAGAAACTGTGTCAAATAAATAAATGAGGTTATCGTTTTTGTTTGCTTGGTTTTGGTTTGGGGGCAGAGTCTGACTCTGTAGCGTAGGCTAGCCCGGAATTTACTATGTAATCCAAACTGGCTTCGAATTCGTGAATGGCCTCCTGCCTCAGACGCCCAGGCTGGGGAGTGTGAGGCTGTGAGCCAGCACATCCAGCAAGATTTTCTTTCAAAAGAGCTCGCAGAGCAGCCTCAGACCTCAGCTGTCAACTCTAAGTCCCAGGGCAGCCGCTCTTGCAGCCACACTCAAGATGGCGTCAGCCGGCAGCCCATTCGCGAGTTGCGACACGCGCACACTTCCGCACGCCGCTCCCAATATGGCGCCCCAGAGCGTCCGGGGGGCGGGGCAGACGGCGGAAGTAGGTGTGGTAGGGACGGAAGCCGAGCAGGTGTGAGTGAAGACAGCGGGTAGTGGGAGCAACGCCGTCCGCTGCGATGATCCCCCCGCAGGAGGCTTCCGCCCGGCGGCGGGAGATCGAGGACAAGCTGAAGAAGGTGAAGCCGGGGAGAAAGCGAAGGAGGGCGCCGGGGCATCGGCCGCGGGGGTGGAAGGAGAGATGCGGCTGCGGGTAGGCCGTGGGTCGGGCGGTGGTGGTCTCCCTTCTCCACCGGCTTGGGGTGATGTCCTCCTCTCCACTCCTTGCAGGAGGAGGAGACGCTGTCCTTCATCCGAGACAGCCTGGAGAAGAGCGACCAGCTCACTAAGAACATGGTGAGTGGCCCTCAGCTGGGAGGCCGCACGCAGGCCCCGGGGCCCCAGAGCAGGGCTCGTGACGGACGGGTCCCGCGCCCGAGGCCAGGGGCTCCAGCGTGGGTAGCAACGGTGTGGGCTTCTCCGCGGGCGATGGGCATCTCTGCTCCCTAGCTCCGCCCCTCACTGAAGAAGGCTCTTTGCTGTCAGTCCTGCAAACATTAGTGACGCCCCGTACGAGGGCTGGTACTGGCCCCGTGGCATTGACAAGTGATGGATGCTCGCCCGGAAGGTTGATGGTTCAGCGAGATTTGCCCGGGCAGCAAAGTTCCAAAGGGCTTTCGGGATAGAACCACCTCAGAGAGCTAATGGATCTTAGATGTAGCCCTTGTCCCACAGCTTATTTTGGGGGTTCTTGCCAGGCTAAAACAGACAGCGACAGCCTCCCAATGTGTCTGAAGGGGCATATGAATCTTTCCGAGGCAGGGTTTCTCTGTGCAGCCCTAGCCATTCTGGAACTCGACTTGTAGATCAGGCTGGCCTTGAACTTAGAGATCCACCTGCCTCTGCTTCCTCAGTACTGGGACTAACGGCATGCACCACCACCGCCCAGCTTACTTCTTTAGTCTTAGAGGAAACTGGGACTCAAATTGAGTAAACACAAACTTGCATTATAAGTTTACTTTCTTTCCATTTGCACTGTGAGCATGCAGTGCCTGCAGTGGCCAGAAGAGGGCATCAGATCCGCTGGCTCTGGAGTTGAAGGCAGTTCTGAGCAATGATGTGGTTGCTGGGAACTGAACCCAGGTTCTCTGTAAGAGCAGCAAGTGCTCTTAACCATTGAGCCATCTCTCCAGCTCCGTGGAGTCATTATCTTAGGAAGAATGAGTTCGATGTTTCTCTTGCTTTAAGACGAGCACCAGCTGCTCTTCCAGAAGATCCAGGTTCCATTTCCTATTTCCATTTCCCTTTCCCTATGGCAGCCCACAACTATATCTATAACTCCAGTTCCAGGGCATCTGGCATTCTTGAAGAGATATAAATGCAGGCAAATAAATAAATAATCAATGCACATAAAAGTAAACAAACCTTTAAAAAGTAGGAGAGATGAAATCTCAAGAGGTTGCCTTGAACTCCATGCCATGTACCAAACTAGGGGCACCGTAGCAGCAAGCAGGTCAGCCGTGCTCCTTCCTGTATGGAGCTTACTGTCTGGAAAACCAAGAGAAGCTGAGAGATGCCAGGATGGCCGGAGAGCTGTGAGCCTGAGGCTTTCCTCCCACAGGTGTCCATCCTGTCGTCCTTTGAGAGCCGTCTCATGAAGCTGGAGAACTCCATTATCCCTGTGCACAAGCAAACAGAGAATCTGCAGAGGCTGCAGGACAATGTCGAAAAGACATTATCCTGTCTGGACCACGTCATCAGCTATTACCATGTAGCCAGCGACACTGAGAAGATCATCAAAGAGGGGTGAGTTGCATGCCAAGGAACCAGTGGCTCTAGGCCTTAGAAGGGACTACAGCATATCTGAGTGCAGAGTCCGTCGTAGATATATATTCTCTTCCCTTTTACATGCCATGTCCTTAGGCCATCCTTCCAGGCCCACCCAACAAATCTTCCTTCCCAGCCCCACAGGAAGGCTGGAAGAATACCTGGGAAGTATGGCCAAAATCCAGAAGGCTGTGGAGTATTTTCAAGACAATAGCCCAGATAGCCCAGAGCTCAACAAAGTGGTAAGGAATCATGTGAGATGAATGGGGTATCAGTCGCTGCTTTCATGAGGACGCATGGCCCATGTAAAGAAGTGTGTAGAAGCAGGTGTAACTTGTAACTAGAGCTTGTGAGATTGAGGCAGAAGGATCACGAGTTTGAGGCCAGCCTGAGATGTGTAGTGTTCCTCACTAGCCTGTTTTATGTAGTCAAACCATACCTCAAAATATTAAGAAAGCACATAAAAGAATAAGATACTGTGGGTGGTGGTGGTGCCCGCCTTTAATCCCAGCACTCGGAGACAGAGGTAGGAGGATCTCTGAGTTTGAGGCCGTCCTGGTCTATACCTGTTCCAGGACAGCCAGAGCTACACAGAGAAATGCTGTCTTGAAAAAAAACGAATAAGATACATAGAATTCAAAATGTAAGTATTAGGTTCTGTGCCTTGGGAACTATAAATAAAACTCTTTATAATACTGTTATTGTTTAGTTAAGTTATATTTCAAGTGTAAGTTTAACATTTGATTTTTATATGTGCATTGGTGGTTTTTTCACTATGGTAAAAAATTCATCTATACCTAGGTGCCTCATACCTGTAATTATAGCACTCAGGAGGTTGATGCAGGAGGATTGCCGTGAGTCCAGTTGGGCCACCTAGTGAATTCCAGGCTGACCAAAGCTACACAGCAAAACTGTGTCTCAAAGCCATAAAGCAAAACAAACAAATCAACCACATAAAATTGACCGTTTCAGCCAGGCGTGCTGACTTGAGAGGCAGAAGCAGGAGGATTACTTCAAAAGTGAGGCCAACCTGGGGCACAAATCATACTTCAGGCCATCGGGGCTCACAAAGTAAAAACGAAACACTGGTTGTTGCCATTGTGACCCTTCGTAAGTACAGTTTGGTGGCATAAGTGCATTCCCATCGATGACCCCAGTGGTCTCCAGAGTCTTTTCATCCTCCTGAACTCAGTCTCAGTACCAGCTGACATCATGTGCCCTGTTGGGTATTCATGTGTAGCGTGGGTGAGTTGAAGAAAGACGTCACTCCAAGATGGAATTTTCAGGCCTGTGAGACATCAGGAAGGTCCAGCCTCTCTGACGAACTGAAGTCGGAACAGGCGCACAAAGGCACACTTATTCATTGTCCCCTCATCCCAAGGTCGCTAATCTAATTTACATGTCTTGCTGAAGGAGAGCATCGCACGACCTCATGACTCTAGTCCTTTATTCTGTATCATTTGCAATGCACAGTAATACAAGAGCCCACCCCCAGCTCCAGAAGGCCTTTGCCTGGGAGCAGACTTGCCCCCTTTCCTCCTGTCATGGCCTATGTCAGACATGAGGGGATTTTCTGATGCTATGGGATGGGCTGTAACTAGCCGGTGGTCTTGGTCCATTTGCTGTTTTGAGGACCGACCACGCTAGGGAACAGTACTTTGTTACACCAGTAACCATAATACCGCAGCCCCTCGGTGGTGAACCTACCTTTTGCCATTGTCTTTGCCGCTGTGTGTGTGTGTGTGTGTGTGTGTCTGTCTGTCTGTCTGTCTGTCTGTCTGTCTGTCTGTAAATACGTGGGTGTGCGCACGCACAGGCATGTGTATGTGGAGGCCAGAGGCCAGCCTGAGGTGTTGCTCCTCAGTGCTGACATCTTGTTTTCTGAGACAGGGTTTCTTACTGGAACCTGTGGCTCACTGACTAGGCTAGACTAGCCAGCCACCGAGTCCCTGTTTTTACACACGCTCACACCCCGAGCAAGGATTTAAAACTCTTGTCGCCACACTCATAAACAGTCCTTTGATTTCTGTAACACCATAGCACACGTTTTTTTCTTTTTGTTTTCTGAGACAGGGTTTCTCTGCGTAGCTCTGGCTGTCTTGGAACTTGCTCTGAAGACCAGGCTGGCCTCAGAGTCGTAGACATCCTCATGCCCCTGCCTCCCCAGTGCTGGGATTAAAGGTGTGTGCCACCATGCTGAGTTAGCATACATTTTTAAGATTCGTCGATTTGCAGCATACTCTATGAGTACAGTACTTCATACCTTCTCATTGCTAAGTAATATAGAAAACACCACATTAAGAAACGTATTCATTTCATGTGTGGATGTGGACATGTGTGTGTTGTGGTGTATGTTACCTCTTTCCTTCCACCGTGTCATTCTCTGAGATCAGACTCCGCTTATCGGGCTTGGCCGACCTAATACCCCACACTTGTTTAGCCATTTAGCACGATGGGCACTTGGGCCGCCCTCACTTCTGCCCATTGTGAGTGATGCTGCATGGACCTTTGTGTTTGTATTTTAGTGTGGGCCTTTGTTCTGACGTCTCTTCTGTGTTTCCGATACACAATTTGTAAATATTTTCTCAGTCATTTTTTTACTTGTTAACACGTGACACTAATTTGAGGTAATGCAGCTAGCTGTCTTTGGGTTTCTCTTGCTTTGATCAAACATGTGACCAAAGCAACTTGGGCAGGAAAGGGTTTGTTTGATTTATGTTTTCACAGTGTGGTTCATCACTGAAGGAAGTCAGGACAGGAACTCAAACAGGGCAGGATCCTAGAGGCAGGAGCTTTTGCAGAGGCCGTGGAGGGTGCTGCTTACTGGCTGGCTCCCCATGGGACCACCAGCCTGGGAATGGCACCACCCACAATGGGCTGGGCCCTCCTCCATCAACCACTAATTAAGAAAATGCCCTATTGCCTACAGCCCAGTCTTATGGAAGCATGTTTTCAATGGAGGCTGCACCCTCCCAGGTGACTCTAGTTTGTATCAAGTTGACCAAATAACACTAACCAACACTCCAACTGACCTGCTTTTTTTCTCTTACAAGTTCCTTTCTAACTAGAAGATAAACTAGCAGTAAAAATAGATAGTAAATTAATGCTCGTTAAGCAGAGTTTGGCCTGGAAGCATCAAGTCTTTTTTGTTTATTTTTAGACAGGGCCTCACGTGTTGTCCAAGCTGTCCACAAACTCACAGAGATTCACCCACCTCTGCCTCCCAAGTGCTGGGATCAAAGGTGTGCGCCACCACCTGGAGCCATCATCAGTTTGGGGAACAGAAGGAACAGACATCAGAGTCAGGCCTCCCAGGATTTCTTCTGATGGAGACCTGGCTGGGATGGCAGGGAGAGGGCAGGAGAGGGACGTGCAGAACACAGCTCAGAAGCAGCAATCTGCTTCCCTTGCAGAAGCTGCTGTTTGAGCGGGGGAAGGAGTCACTAGAGTCTGAGTTCCGCAGCCTGATGACCCGGCACAGCAAGGTCGTCTCCCCTGTGCTCATCCTGGACCTGATCAGTGGCGATGATGAGCTGGAGGTCCAGGAGGATGTGACTCTGGAGCACTTGTCCGAAAGCGTGCTCCAGGACGTGGTCCGCATCTCCCGGTGGCTGGTGGAGTACGGCCGGAACCAAGGTAGGGGGTTCCCTCTGCCAGCAGAGTGGCAGCTTCCCAACACCTGCCCCAACCCTTCTCTCTTTTTGTGACAGTCTCAATATAAAGCTCTGGCTGTCCTGGGACTCGCTCTGTAGACCAGGCTGGCCACGATCTCACAGAGACCCGCCCGCCTCTGCCTCCCGAGTGCTGGGACGATGGTGTGCGCTGCCACAGCCAGCCATGGCTCACGCCTTTTGACAAAGTTAATCCAGGATGTTGCCTTTGTTTTTGTTTTTCGTTGTTTTAGATTTATTTTCCTTTGGTTTACATGTATGTTGTGTGTCTGGGAGTATATGTCACATGTATGCACCTTAGAGGCCATGGAACTGTACTGGTGCTTCTGAGCCACAGGACGAGGGTACTGGGAGCCGAACTCAGTTTCTCTGAAAGCAACCCGTACCTACACCTCACCCCCTTCCCATGCTTACAACAGCAGGAACAAAAGCCGAGCAAAACAAAAGCCAAGATTTACCAGCACAAGGCGTAGGGAAGGCGTAGGGAAGCTGTGGGAAGCTGTAAGGAAGGATTAGGGACGGTGGTAGGGAATGTTTGCCTGACATACAGGAGTTCCTGCCTTTGAACGCCAGCCTCGTAATTGTCCTGTCAGGGGAGAGGAGGCCCCATGAGTGGCTGGAAGCCAGAGCAGGTGCTAGGGAGAGATGAACCCGTAGCACCGTGGACTCTGCTGCCTCCCTGACCAGAGGTGAAGCTGGCATGCTTCTGCTGCTCTCTCTCCAGACTTCATGAATGTCTACTACCAGATTCGCTCTAGCCAGCTGGACCGCTCCATCAAAGGCCTGAAGGATCATTTTCGCAAAAGCAGTTCTTCCTCTGGGGTCCCCTACTCCCCTGCCATCCCCAACAAGAGGAAAGACACACCTACCAAGAAACCCATCAAGCGGCCAGGTAGGCGCCACACCCTCACCGCGCAAGGGCCTGGGGTCTGGGTTGTCTTTGCCCGCTCAGGTGAGCAGCATCAGCCTTCTGGAGCCCATACCTACGGTCACTAGACTCCTAGGGACACGGTAGAGCAAATGTCCCCTACCTGAAAGGCCCTGCAGCCTCTTATACCCTGCAGCTGGGTGATTTCTGTAAGGTTTGGGGGTGGGGGCAGGGTCACTGGTGTGCTTAACTGCCTCTGAGGCAGGGTGGCAGAGGCCATATGTCAGAGTGACTTGCTAGGTCCCCTTTCCCTTGCTGTGTGATCCTGTTGGGTGACAAGACACGGGCACCCCAGCCTTCCAGAAAGCCAGACCAGTATAAACTGCTCCATAACTGGAAAGTGGGCAGTGAGACACCACTGTTCATTCCTCCCGACCTCATGTCAGTGTAGTCCTGCTCCAGGCGAACTCTCCGAGGCTGACCTCAGTCCCAGGAGAGATAGGATGCTGGCTACTGCAGTAGCACCAGGAGAGAAAGCCAGTGGACTGTAGTGAGCGCCAACCCCGGGCTTCCGGCTGCTGCTCAGGCCTGGCTAGGGAACACACTCCTCACAGCACACCTTGAATAGACTTCACACCTGGTTCTTCAGTCCCTGTCCCTGTCCCCCGTCCCCCCACGCCCTTCGGAGAGCAACCACCTGCTTCTCAGCCTTTGTGTGAGGTTTGGTAACAGGAAGCTGCCTTCAGGCATGGTGGCCTCTGCAGGAATTGCATTGTCTCCTGCCCTTTAGTGAGTGTCCTGGCTGCCCTAGCAGAGAACTTGCTGTAAACAGTGACTACTAACCCACCCTGCTGGGCTACAGCTGCCTGCACGATGGCCAGTCCCTCTATGTGCCGCCTTATGTGGGAGGACTGTGTGGCTGCCGGGGCCTCAGCTGCTCTGTGCTCGCTTCCTCTCCTTCCTGGTTCTTTGGCAAGCCCACTGGGGGACCCAGAACCCTGTTTGCCCTGTCCCAGGGTGCACTGGCCTTGCAGGCCCTAGCCTCTCTGGAGGAGGGATATGACCTAAGGGCTCTCGATGAACTTAATCTGTCCTTGTCGTGGAGATGCGACAGACTGTGAGGTCCCTGTGGTTCTGTAGGGCTTTAGGAGTTGGCAGGAGTGAGTGATAATGCAGTCAGGCCCTCAGGACATCTGTCCCCACTCTGAGGACAGAAGAGCTTCTAGCCTCATTGATGAGGAGGCACCAGCCTCAGCATCTGCCCTTACAATTGGGTGCCTGAGGGACTTGGTTGCTGCCAGGTCAGGGTCCCCGTCTCCTCGCAGCCAGTGTGCCCGTCAGGTCCCTGTAGAGCCCACAGCCCATCTGTCCCTGGCAGGTTGTGGGGCAGGAATCTGACTCACTCATTACTAGGGCTCACTGAGGAGGGGACATGGAGGGAAGCAGATGTGAGCTGGCCTGCCAGCAAGAGTTAGTGGCAGCTAATTTCAACGGGTACAAACAGATGAGGCAGCTGAGCCCTGCCCCACCCTGCCTATCCTGGTGGGCGCCATGAGGACAGCAACCTTTGTGGGTTCAGGTGTGGTGGAGGGGGCTTCAGGAAAGGTGACTCAGCCCCGGGTACATTGTGCTAATTAGGGGCAGATCCTGCTGCCTGTGCCCCACACTGGGCTCCCAGGGGCTGGGCTGCCACACATTTCATTCGCTCTCACTTGTGATGCTAACTGTTCTTCCCCCACAGCAAGAGCATGGCCTGCCTTGCAGGAGGTGGCTCCTGTCGGCCCCTCCCTAGCTTTTCAGATTGTTAGCATTGCTGTGCTGGCTGAGTGCCTTCTGGGATGTGGGGGTCTCTGCCTCTGGGTGTGGGAACCTCAGTCTTCCTTACAGTTCCCTAACCCTAAGCCCCTCAGGGCTGCCTGCCCTGACTGCTCTCTGGCTTATGTCCCAACACTGAGCATGCTCAGGGAACTCATCCTGGGGTTTAGACTGTTCCTGGTCGCCCCAGGTCGCCCTGTCCAGCCCTTAAGTGTGAGCGCTCGGCCACTAGGCCTTCAACACACTCCTTTAAAATAACACTCAGTAGAACGTCTTCCTTTTCCCGGTGGGTCTTCATGAACCTTATTTTTGCCACCTTCTATCCCTCGTAAACTGAACTCAGAGCCAGACTGAGGGTCAGTGCAGAGCCCAGCGCTACGTTGGGACACGTGGCTTCTCTCCCTGGTGACCCGGCAGCCCCGCTGGCAGAGGTGTTGAGGGCATGCTCACTGTGGGGTGCTGGGCAGGTGGAGGGCCGCTGGTGTTTTCTCTCGCTCATTTCCTAGGTCTTCCTCTCTTCTCTCTGTGTGGCTCTGGTGACAGGGACGATCCGTAAGGCTCAGAACCTTCTGAAACAGTATTCCCAGCATGGTCTAGATGGGAAAAAGGGGGGCTCTAACCTCATTCCTCTGGAAGGTAATCACCCTTGTTCCTTTTCCCTCAACGCCTTTCGCTATGAGTCCACTTGCTTACTAGGCGGGGCAGAGCCTCTCCCAGGAGGGCCTTGGGACATTCTGAGGGGGACAGGCGGGAGTGGCAAACCGTTGATGCTCCTTGGGCTTTAGCAGGCCAAGGACAAGTTTCATGCCCCTGGCCTGGTCCTGTCTGGCTCTGCCCTTCCTAAGATCTGTCTTCCCTGTCTCTGTCCTTGTGTCCTGTGTGAACTCAGAGAAACTGTCTTGGGGCAGCCCTTTCACGCCCAGATCAGCAGGGAAGCCTCTCTCTGTAGAAAGGGTACCTCTTGTAGCTAAGGGCACAGGCTGCCTGGAGGACACGCCTTTCAGGGAAGGGCAGCCAGACCCTCCAAAAGAACCACTGTGGGGTAGCCGGGCGGCTGTGCCGCACACCCTTAGTCCCAGCACTCAGGAGGCAGAAGCAGGCGGATCTTTGTGAGATCAAGGCCAGCCTGGTCTACAGAGTGAGTTCTAGGTCAGCTTCCAAAGCCAGAGAAACAGTGTTTCAAGAAAACAAAACAGAACAGATTCCCTGGGATGCAAAGGAAGATAGTCCTCATTCCCTCAGCAGGGACGTCTCTCAGTCTCCCTGGGGCCGAGCACCTTCCTTTGGCCTCCCTGGGTCAGCCAGGGACGGTCCTTCGCACCCCCTGAGAGTCAGGCTTGAAACGGCTGTTCCCATGGGGTTTGAGGCAGAGGAGGGGCTTGGAGCCCTCCTCGGTGCTCCCTCCCTAGGCCCCATTTCACGCTCCGCTCCTGGAGATCAAGGGCTTCTTCCCTGAGGGGCAGCTGCCCGGCCTGGGTAAACGCTGCCTGTGTTTGTGCGGCTGACATCTTGCTAGGTCACGAGCATGGTTTCCTGTCCGAGGCCCTGAAGGGCAAGCACGGGCCGCTGGCCGGCGAGTACAGCCCCGGGCAGCCGCTGACACTGCCTACGGAGCAGAGGGTGAACCTGGCCTGTGGCCTGGCTCCCACTCCTGTCTCCCTTGGGCCCTGGGTCTCCTTGCCTCTTGTGAGATGCTTGGCAATTTGGGCCCAGCCAGAGGAAAGGCTGCAGCTTGGGCTTGGAAGGCAGGCAGAAGGGCAGGTGGCTCCTCTGAGGTCATGAGCCCGAGTAGCTCACTTCTTGGAGCCATTCATAACATATAAAGCCAGGCTGTTCTGCCCTGGGGCTCCTGCCCGTCTTCTAGTAGTGGGATGCTGTCTGCTCGTGGGACAGCTCCACAGGAGCCCTCCCTCTCTGAGGCTCACGTCTCATCTCTGATTGTTTTGCTGTGTTGAGATAGAGTCTCGCTATGTACCTCAAGCTGGCTTTGAACTTAGTCATCACCTCAGCCACCTGAGTGCTGGAAACATAGTTGTGCATCACACTTGGTCTCTTCCCAGAATGAGCTCTCCTCTACACACACACATACACACACACACACACACACACACATACACACACGCACACACACACGCACACATACACACACACACTCACACACACGTGCACACACATACACACACATGCACACACACATACACACATGCACATACACACGCACACATACACACACATACACACACTCACACTCACACACACTCACACTCACACACACTCACACACACTCACACTCACACACACTCACACACTCGCTCACACTCACACACACTCACACTCACACTCACACACACTTATACACACACTCACACTCACACACACACTCACACACTCACACACACTCACACACACTCACACACTCACACACACTCACACACCCCAGCCAGCCCCAGAGGCCATAGCCCACTACTTTCACTTTTCAGGGCTGGTGAGGTTGGTAATGACCTTCATAGGAACCACAGCTCCCAGATTGAGGACCATAGTGACTCCTCCTAAAAGTGACACTGCCACCTGCCCATCCCAGACTGTCCTCTTCCAAGCACAACCCAGAATCCTCAGGCTTGGGGTAGGATTACCTTGCCCAGGGAGTTGGTTTAGGAATTTTCCTTCCTCTAGCTTTCTCCCGCCACCTCTAGTGTGGGATCTGGGGCCATAACCCTGCCTGTGCTGAGTGGAAAGCGAGGCCTGGCCTCCCAGGCCTCCCAGGCCTGCCAGAGTAGTTCTTGTGATGTCCTGTCACAGTGGCCGCCCCTTTCCATTCACTGCTGGTCTGGGCTCAGCCAAGGAGCTGGAGAGACTCGGGCCCCAGCAGAGCGAGCGGCTTCTCCCAGACCAGCCGCTCAGGGGCACCGCTGTCTCGCTAGGGAGAGATGACATGCTGGATGTGGAGACGGACGCCTACATTCACTGTGTCAGTGCCTTTGTCAAGCTGGCCCAGAGCGAGTACCAGCTGCTGACGGACATCATCCCTGAGCTCCATCAGAAGAGAACCTTTGACTCCTTGATTCAGGTCCCACCCTGCCCGCCCCGCAGCTCTGAGCACCGACCCATGTGATTTCCTGCAGAATCTAGAGGGCGGGGCAGGCCTGTTGGAGTAGTCCATGACCCCTCCCCCACCCCACAACATGTTCGCCCACTGACACCCACAAGGTG
Source organism: Cricetiscus sungorus (assembly GCA_030556225.1). NCBI lineage: Eukaryota > Metazoa > Chordata > Mammalia > Rodentia > Cricetidae > Cricetiscus > Cricetiscus sungorus. The sequence continues at coordinate 91,267,552 of JANBXA010000069.1, read as the reverse complement.
CCCCCGCTGAGTGGAGGAAGCAGCTGTGCTCGCCCGCCTGAGCAGGGCCCTTGTCCTTCCCCCAGGATGCACTGGATGGGCTGACACTTGAGGGGGAGAACATCGTGTCTGCTGCCAGGAAAGCCATCGTCCGCCACGACTTCTCCACGGTGCTCACGGTCTTCCCCATCCTGCGCCACCTCAAGCAGACCAAACCTGAGTTTGATCAGGTTCTCCAGGTCTGTGCACCTTTCTCCCCGGCTTCCCCGTGCTCTGCCCTGTGCTCCTGCCTCTCCCCTGAGGTGGCTCCTGGGGGGCTTTGGGCAAGTTAGAACGCTCCCAGGGTAAGAGGAGAGCCGTGGTTAATCTTGAGCTGCAGAACGCAGCCTCCAGTGAGGGCGGGGAGGACCTAGAAGACTCACAGCTCGCTGGAGAGGGCAGTGAGCCAGACTCTGACGAACATGTCAGCCATGTCCTCCCGCAGGGCACAGCAGCCAGCACCAAGAACAAGCTGCCCGGCCTCATCACCTCCATGGAGACCGTTGGAGCCAAAGCGTTAGAGGACTTTGCCGACAGCATTAAGGTGCCCACAGCCGCTTTTCCTTTCACCGGCCCTGGCTTGCTCTGAGCTCTGGGGACCCTCAGAGAGTGGTGGAATGCCAGGTGTACTCTGTCGAAAAGCCCCCGCACTCCTCGTTTCCTGGGAGACCCTCTGCGGCCTGTTTCTTCTCTGGCCCTGAAGCTCTCTGAGGCTGACATCCATCTCGCTCAGCCTCTGAGGCTGAGGGGCAGCCTAACACCTGTGACCGGGAGGAGGTGGGATCCTTTCTGAGAACCAGAAGCTGTCCTTTTTCTTCCCACAGAATGATCCAGACAAAGAATACAACATGCCTAAGGATGGCACTGTTCACGAGCTCACAAGCAATGTAGGTGCTACCCAAACCCTGCTGCAGAGATGGGGCACGGAGCACCCGGCTCAGCCTCTGGGGCAGCACCAGTGGGAACCCAGCCTGCCTAGGGCTCCGAGGCTTCATGAGTCGCCATTGGTGAAGGGTTAGCTTCTCCAGCATAGGCAGCTCAGGCAGCCAGAGTCTGAAGATAACACCCGAAACTTCCAGTTGCTCTTGTCACTATAAGGCCGCTGCTACAAGACTGGCCCTGCTGGTTGGGAAGGGTGTGTGGGAAAGCTGGCCTGGGCCACCCTGACCTCGTGGATGTGTTCTCTCCACCAGGCCATCCTTTTCCTTCAGCAGCTTCTAGACTTCCAGGAGACAGCGGGCGCCATGCTGGCCTCCCAAGGTACACAACGCCTGTGCTGGGCTTACTTGGGGACATAGAGTTAGGCCCCTAGTCGGCACTAACTTGCTCTAGGTGCGGGCAGGGGTGTGGTGAGGGGTCTGCCCAAGCCCATGGAGGAGGATTAAGGCATGGCCTGTGGGGAGGTCTGTGCCCACGGACGTCTCGAGAGTGAGCGTAAGGAGGCTGGGCTGGTTGGCATCCGCAGGAGCCCCAACCCTCTGCTTGCTCCTTTGGCTGCCACTACTCTGGGGTGGGCACTGCAGGTCTCGGGTGCTCATCCTGCCCCGCCACGCTGCCACGCTTCTGCGCTCCCTCTTGTTGTCTGCCTGTCCTGTTGCTCCATCTGTCCTCGATGCCCCTTGGTGGGACTGGAGCTTGGGATGCTGGCATGGAAGGAGTGTGCTCTTCCGGGTCATTCCAAGAACGCAGGTCCGGGCCTTCCGTGGTTTGCTTCTGTTTGGGAAGCAAGAACGAGGGCTGCCGGTCCTCCGGGCCGCACTTTCCAGTGCGTTTTCTGGCCTTGAGTTAGTGCAGTTTGGTTTGTGCTGCTCCTGTGTCTGGCTGTCATGGGGGAAAGGTCTGCCTGGCTTGGGGTGACACAGCCATTTCTAACCTGTTTTTTGCACTTTGCATCTTTCTTCCTCCTCTGTTTCCCTCCTCCCCCTCTGTGTGCACTGCCTGTCACTCCGTAGTTCTTGGGGACACATACAATATTCCTTTAGACCCCCGAGGTAAGCAGTGTGGTCCCCCAGCCCCATCCTCCCCTCCAAAGCCCTGTGGGTGAGGTTCCCAGGGTACCAGTTCCCAGGACCCACCGGGGGCAGGACAAAGGGGCACGTGGCCTTTAAGGGGTGCCCTCCCTCCCCTCTGCCTTCAGCTCCCTCTGTCTCTAAGCCTACCCAGGCCGCACCCTAGTGGGTCCAGAACCCTAAGAACACCCACTGGCTAGCCTAACAGCCACCTCCCTGGCCTTCTGCTCTGTATCACAGGTCTCTGCTGGGGGTGGGGGACTTGGGGACTCGGGGGTTGTGAGGAGAAAGTGGAAAGACTAGGTGACCCTATCTAATAACCCTTGCTGTTGGTGGATAAGTAAAATAGATACCACCCTTCTTATGTGAGGGACCAGGCTGGGACGGCTGGGAGGGCATTGGACACCACACCTCTCCTTCCTGCCTGCTGTCGCGGGCTGCTTCCTTAATCCATTACTGTAGAGGACAGCCCTGGGATCCAGATAAAGTCCACAATGCTTCCTGTAGCTCAGAGGTGTCCATCTCTGTTTGAACTCTTCCTCCAGCCCTGCCTGCCCCAGGAGCCCAGGGCCTGTCCCAACACTTCCTCCTCTGCCCCTGGGTGTGGGAAGGGCCGTCAAGGGTCTTGGCCATTGCCACCACAGTAATAGTGCGTCTCCTCACAGAAACCAGCTCTTCAGCCACCAGCTATAGCTCCGAGTTCAGCAAGCGCCTGCTGAGCACCTACATCTGTGAGTCTCCCTCCTCCCTTGCCTCAGTGCTGTCCATCTGTCCCTGGGTCCCTCTCCTGGTCTTGTAAGACTACCCTACAGTCTAGTTCAGGGCCCAAGGGGTCGAGAAGAGCTTCAGAGGCCGGGAGTCAGAAGAAGAAGGAGCAGTTGTCAGGAACTAGTTAGCAGGCCCTAGCAGGCACATCATTTGGATCAGACACCTTTGGTGTGAGTGGCCCCTTCTTTCTGTACAGGCAAAGTCCTGGGCAACCTGCAGCTGAACTTGCTGAGCAAGTCCAAGGTGTATGAGGACCCAGCGTTGAGTGCCATCTTCCTACACAACAACTACAACTACATCCTCAAGTCTCTGGAGAAGTAAGTGGCAGCCATGCCAGCCTCTGCCTTCCAGGACCGGATGCACCATCCACAGCCTGCTAGCCCTGTGTGTTTCAGTCTCCTTGGTCAGCACCCCAGGATGCTTCCACTCTAGAGCTCAGGAAAGTTCAGGATGGGAGCCTCCTTCCCACTGTTGCCGCCAGGGCCAGCGGCTGCTGGATCCCAGCGTTTCTCCTCTTTCTTTCTCTTCCCCCTTCACCCAGGTCTGAGCTGATCCTGCTGGTGGCTGTGACCCAGAAGACCGCTGAGCGTTCCTACCGGGAGCACATCGAGCAGCAGATCCAGACCTACCAGCGCAGGTAAGGAGCCACCAGCCCCTTGCTGTCCCTACCCGAACCCACCACGCTTCGCTTCCTTCTTCACCCTCATAGAGCGCGGCCAGCCGCTGCTGGCTGACATCACAGGTAACCCACTGTCTGCTTTCCTTCTTGGGGCTTGTTTTTAGTGCTAGGCGCAAAGCCAGGGCCTTGTACTAGCTGAACACAGGGTCTGCCACTGAGCTAAGTCCCCGGCACTTTTTTCTCTTCTTGCTTTTTAAATCTAATTCATGAGTGGAGAGAGAAGCTCCCTCCCCTTGCTAGCTATTCCCCAGGGACCACATAGCCTCTGCGGAGTGCTCTGCCAAGTGTCATGGCTAAGAATAGTTGAAAAGTGAGCTGTCAGAGACATGAACAATGTTTGGCCCTACAGAACAGTGGAGTGTGAGAGCCTTCAACTTGGAAAGAGGTCCTTCTCCGGTCCTCTGTTTCCTTGGCCTGTTTCTTTCTGAGCGTCTCCCACTTCCTTCCTGTTTGTCTGTCTTCTGCTGCCTCTTTCCCATCTGTTTCTCTACCTTAATTTGCTACAATATTGATGTGAACTGTGGTCAGCAGCATTTTTTCAGTTTATTGAATGCCTTCTGCTTCCTGTTCCTAATTGTCAAGCAAGCAGCTTAAACATGTTCTGTTCCCAAGGAGAGCATCTCTGTTGTTTTGCTTACTCCTGACCCAGATAATTCTTACTGCCCCCACCTTCAGTAGATTGAGAGATTTGAAAAGCAAAGCCAGCTGGCTTTAGGGAAGAAGCAACTATCTGAAGCTGCCTCTCTCTGTCTCCTCGCCCCGCTGTCTGGCAGCTGGTTAAAGGTGATTGATTACATCGCAGAGAAGAATCTACCAGTGTTCCAGCCTGGAGTCAAGGTAAGCCCAAGGCCTGTGCCTGGAAGGGGTGTGGAGCCGATGTGATGCGTGTATCTTAGGAAAAGTGGACAAGCAACTCTCTGGACAGATGTATGAGGCCACGAGGGCAGCAGGAGAGGGCTGGGGCAGGAAGGGCTGGGGCAGGAAGGGCTGGGGCAGGAAGGGCTGGGGCAGGAGAGGGTAGCATGGCTCTGCTCTGAGCATAGCTTTCTCCGCTGCCTCCCTCTGCTCTCTGGACCCCCAGCTCCGAGACAAGGAGCGACAGATGATTAAGGAGCGATTCAAGGTGAGCTGAGGTCCTCCCTCCTGTCCACTGATGGCTGTTGCTGCTGTGGCAACATAAACACAAAGCTTTTGTCTCTTGGTCCCTCCTTCCTACCTGTTTGATGGTCAGGGATTCAATGATGGCCTTGAAGAACTGTGCAAAATTCAGAAGGCCTGGGCCATTCCAGACACAGAGCAGAGGGACAAGATTCGACAAGCTCAGAAAAACATTGTCAAGGAGACGTATGGGGCGTTTCTGCACAGGTGAGCCCATCCCCCCTCCTAGGCCTCTGCTGCCCGCTTTCTAGGTGACCTACAAAGAGCACGGTTGGCGCTCTGGGCTTTGGGATTTCATCCAGGGCCCCCTCCCCCCCCCCCCCGCTGTCTTAGCACACCTCAGGGTGTTAAGGGCGCAAGCACTTAGGCTGAGGGTGGAAATGCGCTCCCCTTGACTTCATACCATGGTGCCTGGTCAGGTATGGCAACGTGCCCTTCACCAAGAACCCTGAGAAGTACATCAAGTACCGTGTGGAGCAGGTGGGCGACATGATCGACCGCCTTTTCGACACCTCTGCCTGACCCTGCCCGTGCTCTGCCTAGCTCCACCAGGCTCACGTGCCGTCCGACTGATAAAGCAGTGTTAACATACCTCTGGGCCAGGTGGGTTTGAAGTCCTTTGCAACAGAGACCTTTGTGCCCGCCCAGGAGTCTTGTTCCGGGTGTTTGCATCTCTCCTCTGGCCCACACCTGTCAAACAGCCCCCACCCAGAATGCGGGTCCTTTCTCACCTTGGGTTTCATGGTGGAATGCAGCCAGCAGGGGCCGCAAGATGGCTTCTGAGGCAAAAGATAAGGAAAACAGAGGCCGGTGCCCCCAGCTGCCATGTGGATACAAGAGTGGGGTGGCAGACTCTTCCTGGCCCCTCCATCCTCTTCAGCCCACAGATGTGAGAAGGCCAAGAACAGGCCAAGTGGCAGCCATCAGACTTAGAGGAAAGGCTGTGGGCTCTGACCTCCTCTCTTGGACTCATTGTCCTCAGTTCTGCTCTGGGATGTCACCTGCTCTGGGATGTCACCTGGTGACAAGAGGCAGGAGGTCTCTGTCAAGTGTTTGGAGGAGCTCTGCACTGCTCTGTGGGATCAGCTGTCACGCATCTGTCCCTGGTCCCCAGCTGCCATGCTCCCGGCCCAGGACACACAGTGATGTTTGCAGGGGCTTTAGGCTAAATGCATGAGAGACAGGCAACAGGAGGATGAAGGAGGGCGAAGAGGGAGGCCGCAGGGTGAAGCTGAGCTGTACGCCTTAGGATGCCAGTCAACAGCTGTGTTCAAGAAGGGCGGGCCCTTGTGGTGCCTCTGGGTGATGGTTTGTTTTGCTTTATACTTGAGGAGCTCAGGGTGCATGAGCCTCCTGTCAGAGAGTAGAGGTGACCTCTCTCCAGACACTGCCTAACTCACCTAGCTATAGGAGCTGCGCTGCACCCTTAAATCTGTAACCCTAGGCCCCACTCTGTCACAGCCTGGGCCAGTCACCCTGAGACTGCCTTTGCCAGGGGCTGGGTCAGTCTTGAGCATGTCCCACATCCAGACTAGCCACATCCATCAGCTGACCACGCAGCACTCCGGCCACATCCACGAGGAAGAAAGTGTGCTCAGCAGCTCATTCCTGGTGATCCTGCGCTCCCACAATGGGCCTTAGCCCTTGCCTGCCTCCCACACAGTCCCGGGCTCTTCTCATCATTCAGTTCCCCTCTGGGCATGGGGCGGGGCTGCTCGCCTCCAAGGCTGTCTGTAGACAGCAGCCTTGGTGCTGAGGAAGAACAGTAGCAGGTGAAGTAAGCTGCCAGGGGAACGGGGCACGGGCTGAGCCCAGCTAGTCTTGGTGACTAGGTGGAAGGCAGGACAGGTCCTACTGAGCAGGGGATTGCAGGGAGGGGAAGTGGGCGGAGCCTGCACTGGGGAAGTGTGGAAGGCAATGCACTCTGGGTTGAGGACATCAGACCCTCACACGCATCAGCTAACAACATTGCCTCCCTGGGGACCACCCCTGCCAGGAGGGACTTGAGTCCTGTGTCCTAAGGGGTCAGCTTGGAAGGCAAAAGGCATTTCCTGGGATGCAGACTGAGACAGAGTAGGCAGAAGGGAGCCTGCCATGCCCCCAGGCGTGCGCCATCCCTCTCCCTCTCCCCTCTCCCCTCTCCCTCTCCCCTCTCCCTCTCCCCTCTCCCCTCTCCCCTCTCCCCTCTCCAGCCTCTTCTCAGGTGGAAGCAGGGCATGGGATGCTGGAGTGGGACCTGAGCTTTTTCAAGTCACAATCTCTGTTCTTTCTGACACAATCTCTTCCAACACATGGGCTGGAACTCGGGCTCTGTCGCTGAAGGATGCAAACTGAACTAGGGAGGGACCCTGGAGAACACGGAAGCTGCAGGCTTCTGCTGGCCTCTGAGGGCAGGTGGGGAGGGAGCTACCCCCAAGGTTTCTGGCCTTTCCAAGCACGTCAGGTGGCCTCCAGTTAGAGAAGAGCCCAGATTCGGAGATGAGCTTTCCTGTGGAAATAAATGCACTTGCCAGCTCCTCATGGCAGGGACGTGGTATCAGGTTCCTCTCTGTCCACCGGCTCACACCAGAAATGTGGGAGCCCAGAGGGCAGCGTCGGTGGCTTTCCTGGGCGCACGCTGCCAGTTCGGCATCTTGTGAGCGTGTGCACACGTATCCGGTATCCGCCCCTTTGGTTGCTTTTGGGAACTTGGGAACGGGCCTCTAAGTCTGGCATGCCTGGCCCAGACACGGTAGCCTGGCCTTGGCTGTGGAGAGCAGGCGTCCTGGGGAGAAAAGCATGAAGCAACAGGAACCAGCTGTTGTGCAGCAGCTCTGATAGCTGAGGTTGTGACATTGGAGGAGAACTGTGAGGAGCCCCAGGGAACCGGAGATGGACTGACGTGGTGGGAGGTGTGCACTCTGCTGCTCTGCGCTCCATGCATTCAGTCTGTGCTGCTCTGCGCTCCATGCAGCTGCCTGGGGAGGGGGGGGGAGGATGGCGGGGTACACACTGGTCTACTAGCCACAGAGCCTTGTGCAGGGCTGGACTGGAGACCAGCCTCTCTGACACCCCACCCAGTCCCTCACCTGGGGTTCTGTGAGCGCTGGTGTTGCTGAAAGTGTGCAAACAGGTTATGGTCCCTGAGGAAATGGATGAGCTCAGAGTCATCCTGGTCCACTCAGGCCTGTGGGTCCATTGCCCACAGGGAGAAGGACCACGGCCAGAGCCCAGCCCATTCTTGTTCTGGGACAGGGGAAAACTCTTCCCCGGTTTGCCAGCCCCACCAAGGTTCTGCTAGAGAGATTCTTACTCATGCTTCTGTGGTAGCAGGGGAATATTCCCTAAGAGGCGTCTAGAGGAGGAGGGTCTATGTGGCGCCTACCTGAAATTCCTGCCCCACACTTCCTGCGTGCTGAGTCTGGGTGTCTGGAGCAAAGTCCAGGGCAGTGTGCCTGCAGGCCCGGATGTACACTAACATTCCACGTTAGACGAGCACCCAGCCAGGACTAGGGATAAGGAGTCCAGTGAAGCCTGTTGTCCGCATGAGTCCTTAAACTCAGTATGCTGCTGAGACCTACTGTTTGGCGTGTGTTCCCATCTCTACTCCCCCAGGTGGGAGCTCATCAGCCTTAGCATCAACACAGAAGACACCAAGCTGCAGGATAAGCTGGAAGGGGAATATCACATTGGGTTGGACACTAGCCAAGGCTGAGTCCTGCCCCCTTCCCGGTTCGGCACTGGGCCCTGAGCCTTCCTGCATCATCTGGGCACTCACTGCATGAAACACAAACACTCCCACTTCAGGTGTGCTGGATGGCCTCTGGAAGCAGCAGGGCTGAGTTGAGGGTGAAGACAGATGGCCAGGCTGATGGACAAGGTCAGGTTTATCTCAGATCCAAATCTTAACACTTAAAACCTCAAGCCCTCACCTACCAACTGCTGAGTCCTGGGAACTGGACTTCAGGCCATGGGCTGGATGGAGCTGGATGGAGATGGACACACAACCGTCATCAGGGTCTGCTGAGCAGAGCAGTGGAGCCTAAACTACAACCTCTGAGTACTGAGCCACGGGCCGATGGAGGCCGCTGCTCTGTGCAAGGGCTCAGGCTTGGACTAAGTATGCTTCTCCCATCCAGTTCACAATCACCCAAAGACAAAGCTCGGGGCCCAGCCCTCGCTTCGCACCTGCCTAGGAGTCCTTTCCTGCTCCTTTCCAGCACTGGAACACTGCCCTATGAGGCAAGCCTAGGCTCTTCTTTTCTTTTCTTTATGTATTTTATGTGTGAGTATTCTGTCCATGTGTGCTGCATGCAGGAAGAGGCATCAGGTCCCATTAGAGATGGCTGTGAGCCATTATGTGGGTGCTGGGAACTGAACTCAGGACCTCTGGAAGAGGTGCTCTTAACCACTGAGCCATCACTTCTACAAGCCCCAATTATGGTTGGGGTGCAGACTGAGTGTTTTAGTGGTGCCTTTGGCCAAAGTCAGCCACTCCATGATGTGTGATGGAGACATCTTTGTCCTTGCTGCTCCTGAAATTCATTTTATATGAAGTGCCTTGCTCAAGAACTAGGGGACTGCAGTGACCGGTGACTGAAACCTGGGCATCCCCGTTCTGCCAAATTAGCTTGCCCCAACTGGAAGTACTTAGAAGCATCACTGTAGTGTCTGTGCAGTGGAACCTGTTGGGATGAAAATGCTGGGTACTCGATCCTGCCCAGTTGTAGGCAGGAAAGCAAATGCAAGGCCAAGATTGTAGCACTGGCCAGGACACCCAGCTGTAGAGGCCTCAGGGAGCCCTTCATGGGGCCATGCATAAACAAATCTATTGCTTGTCTTGGTCACATGAATTGGCTGATGACAGGTATATACAGCTAGGGGGGCAGGGGAACGGGGGGACCTCATGTTAGACATCACTGGATCCCCAGCTTCAGTCAGGGACTTTAATTTTCTAGTAGCTAAGCTAAGCACCCCATGCCTGCTATGAGAAGCCTGTAAAGTCCCAGAGAATTTTTGCCCCAGGCTTGGAGCTTCGTGACAGAGATCCTACAGGCATCACGGCATATGAGATGGTTTGAACCTTTTCATTTTATTATTCAGATTCTCACGTGTAGTTCTAGCGGGCCTCAGACTCCACAGCTGGCTTTGCGGCTCCTCTTCAGCTTCCTAAGTGCTCGGACTGCAGGCTTATGTCACATGACTCTAGCAATCTGTGCGGTTTAATAACACAGCATCCGCTACAGTTCTCAGTCTTCGGCTGCAATCTGAGATCCAAGCATAACCCCAGCTGTCCTCAGGTCACACTGTGCCGACGCCCTTTGATCCTTTAACAGACTGGACTGAGGGCTCTACTCGAGGCTCCGCAGTCGGGAAGTGCGGGTGCTGGGACAAGGGGCCCGGCTGCCTCACTCACATGTGTCAGGTCTGTGGACTCGCGGTCCAGCACACTGCCACTATGGTTGCCAGGTGCTACGACGCACACCCGGCCCGAGGCTCGCCGCGGGGCGCGGCAGAGCAGTCCTGCGCAGATTTTGCGGAAACCCTTGCGGAAATGCTTAGAGACCAGCGCGTAAACGATGGGGTTGACACACGAGTTGGCATAAGAAACTAAGTGTGAAAGAATGCGCAGCGCGTAAGTGGCGCGCGTGAGCGGGAAGCGACCAAACCACACGCAGAGGATGAGCGCGTGGTGGGGCATCCAACACAGGCAGAAGAGCGTGGCAACGATGACGATCATGCGTGTCACCTTTCGTTTTGCCCGCTGGGCACCCGAGCCTGCAGCCACCGGGTCGACTGTGCGCCAGAGGTAGCGCAGGGTGCGCGCATAGGTCAGGCTGAGGACCAGCACTGGCAACAGGTAGCTGAAGACGAAGGTGCAGAGGTCCATGGCGCGGCGTCGAGGCGCGCTCCACGCTGGGTGGCACACGGTCAGGTTGGCCAGCTGCGACTGGCTGTAGTAGCTCAGGTAGGGCCCGGAGAAGAGCAGTGCCAGCCCCCAGATGAGCCCGACAGCCGCCAGCGCATTTCGAGGCGTGCGCAGCTCGCGGGAGTGCAGCGGGTAGCGGATGGCCAGATACCTGTGGAACCGTGGGGAGCGGGGATCGGCGGGTAAACGAGAGGATTCACTGCCAACCCTACCCTAGCTCTGGAAGAAGGCCGCTGACCACAGCTTTTTTATGGACTATGGAGGGCAGGCCCAGTGCTTCTGATACTTACTTGATCCTGAAATTAGGACAGGTCCTGGTAGCCGGAGTCTAGGCCACTCATCGGCTGTCCCTGGGAATGTGGCCACTGACTTACTGTACTCGAAAGGGCACCCCGAAATCACCGAAGACGAAAAGTTAGAGAATTTGCCTGGACTCCGTGATTATTACCCTCTAGTGACAACATAGGGAGGGAAGATCCCCAGTGCCCGAGGCTGTCAGACAACCTGGGCAATGCTTGGGTTAAGGAATAGCAAGGACATTCCCGAAGAAAGCTGAAATTCTGTGCGCCCCACTAGCAGGCTCGGAACCCACACCTTGCTCTCGGTGGAAATGGGAGGAGAGTGGAGATCGTGGCCTTTCTTGACGGCTCTTCCGTGGGGAGGGACAAACCAGATTCGGACCGGGATTTCCTCCCCAGGACCCGCTCACAGTGTCTTTTCCAGCCAAGGTCCCTCCAGAGCATTCTGGAAGTTTCTTTCTCTGTCCTTTAGCTAGAGGAGAGCATCAACCCGCTGGCTTCTCTGGCTGGCAGCCTTGACCAGGAGGGCGTTTTTGGAGCAGCTAGGAGCCCTCACTCATGCCCTCTTGGACTTCAGCGTGGGTCCTCCCCAAACACAGCCCAGTCCCAAGTCTAAGGCCCCAGACAGAGATCCAGGTTCCGAGTGAGTTTGGCGCCAAGAAACAGATGCTTCCCTGCAGAACTCAATTACCATCTGGCTACCCGAGCGAGTTACTTACACACTAGCTCTTGTCTGTAAACCGAATACGGTAATGTTCCATAGAGGCATTAAACTCAAGCAATAATAATGTGAAGACTCGAGGGAGCTGATTTCCCCAGCCTCGGAAGTCCTACTTAATGGAGGACCTACTTAATGGAGGGACACTCTTAGTCAAGACTCAATCCCGTTTCTCCTCCGCTCCCGCTTGCGTTTCACTGCCTCGGGCCACTGTGATTTCAGTGTTCTCACACACTCTGCGCATCCCTCCTGGATCCCTGCGTGGCGGCTCCCTGCTAAGCTCCTGCCTGGATACAGCAGAATGCTCGCTCACCTGTCCAGAGAGACGGCGGCCAGCGTGAAGCTGCTGGCATGCATGGTGAGGAAGATGAGGAAATGAACGGCCTTGCAGAGCAGCGAGCCGAACACCCAGCCGTCCAGGGTGTAGATGGTGGCCTGGAAAGGCACACAACACAGGATGAAGCACAGATCGGCCACGCCCAGGTTGAGGATGAACAGGTTGGTGGTGCTGACCGCCTGGCCGCCACGCAGCAGCACAGCCAGCACCAGCACGTTGCCCACGGTGCCCACGAGGAAGATGAGAGCGAAAAGCAGGGGCACGAGGACCGCCTCGGGCTGCCAGCCGCCGCTGCCGCCTTCCTGGCTCGAGTCGTCGGCCCCCGGGCTGCCTGAGCCATTCATGGTGTCACCGAAGCTGACCGGGCTCGCTCAGCGGTCCGGGTCCGGGTCTCGGGGAGCGCGCAGCTCCCTCGCTGCAGCGCTCCAGCGACTCTGCGATCTCCAGGAGCTAGAACAGGGGTGCGCAGGGGACGGGAGGAGGAGCGAGCACCCAGGCTGTGGGGCAGTCCCCCGCTGCGGCCTGCCTCCAGAAGAGGTGCTGGGCTCCCACGCTCCAGTCCCGGGGTTCGGCTAGGCTCACGGGCAAGCCACACCATCCCTGGAGCGGTGGCGGGATCAGGGTGCACGCAGGGCGTGGAGAGCCCTTGAGAGACCCACCCCACTACCCGGAATAGCGGGCCTGACACCGGGTACCGGAGCCGGGGTTGGTTGCCCTGCTCCCAGCACACACAAAGCGGAACAGGAACGGGCAGCCATGCATTCCATGCCTCTTTCCAATTCTAACTCAGAGGAGCACCCCACCCTGCCGCACAGGGTCTCCAGAAAGAAGCACTAGGAGGAGGGACGGAGGGTTTTTTGTTGTTTTCTGACTGGGTGCCTCTGCAGAGCCCAAGTTGGTCTTGAACTCAAACCCTTCCGCCTTGGTCTCTAGTGCTGGGATTACAGCCTCGTACCAACAAGCTTGGCCAGAATAGATATTTTCATCTCACTCCTTTTTTACAACAGAAATGTGTCCCCTCCCTTTTAACGCAGTTCACTGAACATGCACTACTATTGATGCGACACTGGCCAACTTTAGCATCTGGCTCTGGCAAGCCTTGTCCTTCCCATCCCCTCTGCCTTGCTAAAAAACCGTTAGATTACGTTCCTGAGTCTATCCCACAAGGTCTACTACCTTATTTAGCCTCTTCCTCCTCCTGTCGCTGACTACCAAGGTCCAGCTATCAAAGAATTGAAATCCAGCAACCAACCCGAATCCATGGCTCACCTAATCAACATACCCAATTAAAACTAAGCACGTCATCATCCGAATATGGGGCTCCCCCTTTACCTTTACAAGCCACCACTTTCCTGTGGGCCACTTCTGTCTCCTCTATCCAGAGGCAGTCCTTTGTCCCTCCAGGACAAATATCCCTCATCCTCCATCTCCCTTACCACCACATCCTAACCCTTTTTTTCCCTCTCTTCTCCTAAAAATTTTACCTGCAACACACACCTTTGATTCCAGCACTTGGGAGCAGATGGATCTCTGTGTTGGAGGCTGTTCTAGTCTACAGAATGTGTTCCAGGACAGGGCTCGAAAAACAACAAAAATGACACCTGCAAGGTAATTTGCTGCTGTTTTGTGCCTGAGTCAGAAAGCAATAATTTTAAATCCCCTCACCCCATCTTCACCCAACCCCTCTACCCCCTGCTTAATAAAAGCTCTCTCTGCGAAAGCAGGCGTTTGGAATGGTTTGTGCCTAATCCAGGACCCAGGAGAGACACCCCTCCCCCGACGTCTTTGGAGGTCTCCAACTGTCAGCCTATCTGTGACCTTCACCTCCCTAGTCTGGGATGGAGTGGGCCTGGAAAAACTGCCTTCAAAGAAGTATGCGGCACGAATCTAGGAGAAGGGTTGGAACAATGGCCCTTTAAAAGCACTGGCTGCTCTTGCAGAAGACCCAGGTTCAGTTCCCGGCACCCACATGTCAGCTCACAACCATCTGTAACGCCAGTTCCAGGAGGTTTAATACCTCTCCCTCACCATAGGCTCTGGAGCTACTGTGGTGCACATACACTCACACAGGCACAGACAGGGAGATGTGATGCAGGAAATCAGGTAATTAATGGATCCAATCTTATTGTCTATTCAAATCTTAGCCATGAATACCCTTTTCCTAAAGCAGGATTTGTTGATTCAGATATGGGATGCAAGCACTCTGGAGGCAGAAGTTAGAGGATTGCAAGTTCAAGGCCACCCTGGGATGCACAGTGAGTTCTAGGCCAGCCTGAGCCTCTCATGAAACCCTGTCTTAAGAGAGCTGGGGTTGTATGCCAGGTGAGGTGGTATACAGCTTTAATCCCAGCACTCAGGAGGCAGAGGAAGGAGAGTCTCTGTGAGTTCAAGGCCAGTCTGGACTACAGAGTGAGGTCCAGGACAGCCAGAACATAAAGGAATTCTTTGTCCCCCTGCCAAAAAAATAAAAAATAAAAAGAATGTGACATTATTTATCTGTGTGTGTGTGTGTGTGTGTGTGCGCGCGCGTGCGTGCGTGTGTGTGTGTGTGTGTGTGTGTGTGTGTGTGTGTGTGTGTCTGGGCAATCACTCTATAACCCAGTCACATCGTAGGGCAAAAAAATTATTTAGCTGGATGTGGTAGCACATATTGGCATGTCTGTGGTCCCAGCTACTTCGGGAGTCAGAGGCAGGACCATTTGAGTCTAGAAGTTCAAAGTCAACCTGGACAACACAATGAAACAGTCAAAACAAAAACAAAATCAGCGGCTGAGAGGTGGCTCAGTGGGTAAGAGCACAGACTGTTCTTTCAGAGGACCCAGGTTCAATTCCCAGCACCCACATGACAGCTAACAACTGTCTATAACTCCAGTTCAAGGATATCAGACACCTTCACATGGGCATACATGCAGGTAAAACAACAATGTATGTAAAGCAAAACAATGCATGTAGTGAAACAACTTTTTTTGGACACTGGTCTCATTGTTAATAAAACGCTGATTGCTGATGGCTAGACGGGCTTTGGAGGTGGAGAGAATGCTGGGAAGAAGAAGGGGTAGAGTCAGGGAGTCGTGAGAGCCAGACTCAGAAGAATCAGCATGGGAAGTTAATAGATGAGATAAGTCAGCCTTGAGGCAGCACGTAGGTTAATAGACATAGATTAATTTAAGTTCCAAGAGCCAGTTAAAAACAAGTCTAAGCTATTGGCTGAGCATTTACAATGAATAATAAGTTTCTGTGTGGTTATTTGGGAGTAGCTGCCGGGGCACAGAGAACTCCACCTATAAACACACAATCAAACATTTGAATATAGGTGCAGAAGTGAGGAACCAGCCCACTACAGGGGGAAGAGTACGTAAAGAAGGAACAGGCATAAGGATGCCTTGATGTAGGAGTGTGCCTGTGTCCCCAAGTCACGTAGGAGTGTGCCTGTGTCCCCAAGTCACGGCTGGCATGGCTGAGTTGAGGGCAAGACTTCCTTTACATTTTTTTCTGAGGAGAGATGTCTCCACGGTTAAGAGCACGCATTGCTCTCGCAGAGGACCTGGGTTCTGTTCCCATGTGGTGCCTCACAATCATCTAGGACTCCGGTTCCAGGGAATCTGATGTCCTCAGAGTACTGTACACACAAGGTGCCCAAACACATGAACAAACACTCATACCGATAACAAAAAAATTAAAAGTTTTTAATTCTTTTTGAAAAGAGGATCTCCCCTATGCAGTCCTGGATGTTCTAGAACTCACTCTGTAGACCAGGCTGTTCTCCAACTCACAGAGATCCTCCTGCCTCTGCCTCCCAAGTGCTGGAATTAAAGGCCTGTGCCACCATGTAAGGCCTGTTATTTTTAATTATATGTGTGCGCCTGCATGTGGTGGAGGCCAGAGGAGGGCTCGGGGCCCTGTAATGGGAATCATAGCTTGCTGTGAGCACTGGAGTGGGAGCTGGGAACAGAACCTGGGTCCTCTGTAAGAGCAGAGTATTTTTAAAGGCTAAGCCATCTTTCCAGCCCAGTCTCTGCCCCCCTTCTACTCGATCCTGCCTTCCTCCCACCTTCCCTCCCTCCTCTTCCCTCCCTTTTATTCTCTCCCTTCCCTCCTTCCTTCCTTCTTCCTTTCCTTTTCTTTCTGTTTATTGGGTCTCACTTAGCCAGGCTTGCCTGGAACTTGCTATGCAGCCAAAGACCTTAAACTTTTGATCTTCCTGCCTCCACCTCCCAAATGCTAGGGGTTCAGGCCTGATTTATGTGGTGCTGGGGCTTGGACCCAAGACTTCATTCATGCCAGAGCACTCTGAACAGTATCCCTGGCGCTGTCTTTTCCCACTGTGAGGGTAGTGGCATTTAGTCTAGTAAAATGAGGACGATCTGTAGGGCTTTGACTAGAATACTAACAAAATTGAACTTCTCCCCTTCACGGCTTTACTAATGTACAATTCATACGCTATGCCACACTCATTTAAAGTATTTGCTCATGTTTTTGTATATTCATGGAGCTGGGTGGCAATCATCATATTCACTCATACGTGTTATTTTCTTGTCTGTTGGGAAAAAAGTCATCCCGATGGTGTGATGTGATAGGACATTTCTCTTCGCACTCTGTGGGTCACATCCTCCTAAATCTAGTTACGTTATGTCATCCTTAGCCTCATCTAACTGTTAATCTTTCTGATCTCTATATTTTCCCAGTCCAGGCATTTCACACAAACAGATTCGTAGAACATGAGTCCTTTTGCATCTGGCTCCTTTCACTTACTACTTACTATAACATCCCCAAGGCTCATCCATTCTGTAGCATGGTCAGTATTTCCTTTCCTTTTTTTTTTTTTTTTGGTTTTGAGTCAGGGTTTCTCTCTGTAACCACTGTGGCTGTCCTGGAACTTGAACTGCAGACTTGGCTGAACTCAGAGATCCTCCTGCCTCTGCCTCCTGAGTGCCCAGCATTTTATTTTTATGTATATGAGTGTTCAGCCTGCCAGTATGTCTATGTACTGCATGTGTATAGAGCTCTAGGAGGCCAGAAGCGGGTTGGATCCCCTGGGACTGGACTCCCAGATGGTTGTAGCCACCATATGGTTGCTGGTAATTGAACACAGGTCCTTTGCAAGAGCTACCAGCATTCTCAGCATTCTTAACCACTGAGCTGTCCGTTCAAGCCCAGCTTGTTCTCTTGTTCCTTTTGCTCCTGAGCTACGCACTATTCTTGGCTAGTCTGTGAACCTTTGGGGGATCCATCTCACCATAGTAGTGCTGGGGTTACTGATGTACCCACTGTGTCTGGTCTTTGCCTGGGTTCAGTCTGAACTTGGAGCTGGTCTTTGTCCACTGATCCCTCTCCCTCTCCCACCATGCTGGTCTTTTTGCGACAGGACCTTATGTTGCCTTGGTTGGTCTCAAACTTAACGAGGCAGCCAAAGCTGGCCTGGAACTCTGTGTCCTTCAGACTCAGTGTCCTAAATTCTCCACGCCCACGTCAGTATCCGTGGTTATCCTGTTTGCACAGATGAGGGAACTGGTTCAGGGCGAGAATGAGTTACTTGTATCCGCAATGGCTGACCCAGGGCCTGGCACTGGTTCAGGACTCGAGACTCTGGCAGTGGCTGACCCCAAAGAGTCATGTCGTCCTTGGATAGTCACACAATCCAGACAAGGCCACAGGTCTCAAGCTCCTACTGGGGGCACTGCCTGCTGACCAAGGCCAATGTTTCTCACCATCAACCCGGGGGCTGGGGCAGAAGAAGCAGTTACACACAAGCCCAGCGCTCCCTGGAATGGGGAAGTTCATTTCTTGATTCCCCTAGTTGAAAAACAAAACATTTACAACAAGGAATCTGAG
Organism: Cricetiscus sungorus; assembly: GCA_030556225.1. Classification (NCBI taxonomy): domain Eukaryota; kingdom Metazoa; phylum Chordata; class Mammalia; order Rodentia; family Cricetidae; genus Cricetiscus; species Cricetiscus sungorus. The sequence goes on along the minus strand of JANBXA010000069.1, from coordinate 91,249,826 downwards.
TTTTTAGGCTTTCGCTTCTCTCCCCCTACCCCCACGGTTTTTTTTTTTTTGTTTGTTTGTTTGTTTTTTAAATAAGTCCTAACTATGCAACCCAGGCTGACCTCGAACCCTGCTGCCTCAACCTCCCCAGTGCTGGGATTAAAGGCGCGCGCCACCACCCTCCGGTGCAGGGATGCGCGAGGCGGGCGTCTTTCTCTGTCCTCGGACCCTCCTCGGGCAATCCTGTCCTGCGGAACCCCAGGACCTACAGCGACCCGGGACGCGCAGGCGCACACCAGCACACTGCCTAAAGCATAAGGAAAAAAAAAAAAAAAAAAAAAAAGCGCGGTCTGCGGCGGCGGGGTCCGCCAGTGTCCCATCGGCCCGGCCAGGAAGGTGCCGCTCTCTCCCGCCGTGGGTCGTCTCGCCTCCTCCATCCCGTCCTGCTTTGCGGCGCAGGGCAAGATGGCTGCGGAGAAGCAGGTCCCGGGTGGCGGCGGTGGAGGAGGCGGCGGCGGCGGCGGCGGAGGCGGCGGCAGCGGCGGTGGACGTGGTGCCGGAGGAGAGGAGAATAAAGAAAACGAACGCCCTTCAGCCGGATCGAAGGCAAACAAAGAATTCGGGGACAGCCTGAGTTTGGAGAGTATCCTAGAGCGGTGGCCTAAGTGGCAGTGGCTACGTGTCGATCTGGGGTCGGGAGAGGCCGCGGGTGCCGGCCCCTGGGCCGCGGAGGCCGGGGCGGGCAGTTCCTCCTGCTCCCCTTCTTGGCACCCACAGGCCCAGGGTTTGCCTCTCGTCCGGTTTTTCCTCGCAGACTTCTCGCCTTGCAAGCTTTTCCCCCCAGGTGGCATGGAGATGTTGGGCAGGCTCCCTCTGTTGCCTGTCAGGTGCCGCTTTGGAGGGCTGAGCTGGGACGGACACTGCAGCCACCCCGCAGAGCTCCTGGTCGGTACCTCGAGCCACTGACCTGTGGAGAGGAAGCTGCAGCCATAACTTTCCAGCGTGGGGCTATTGTCAGACAGCTGTTAGGTGCGGGATGGTGAACCGTAGAGCTAGATGCTTTGAAAGTGGAGGTGCAGTGCTCCCCGGAAAAGCTTCTTACCTGTTTGGCTTCTCAGTATCTAAGTAGGTCCGTAGGTATTTTGTCTTGTTGGAATGTTCACGAAGAGCTGGAGGAAGTCCGCGTGGGTGTGGGTGCTGGTGCAGTGTGTGCAGGTCAGAGGTCTCCACCTTATTTTTTGAAGCTGCGTCTCTCCCTGGAAGTGAGTTTAATACCTACCTACGATAGGAGCTCACCGCAGGGACCTTTCTGTCTCTGCCACCCCGACTTTGGGATTGCATGTGCAAACCTCTGGGTATGGCCTTTGTGCCTGTGTTCTGGGGAATCCCAACTCTCGCCTTCAGGCTTAGACACAAGTCCTTTGCTGAGCAATCTTCCTAGCTCTCAGGAATCATTTTCTAGTTTTTATTAGTTTATATATCATTTGTGTGGTTACAGTAGTAGTACGTGGCTCTTTGGTTCTGTGTGTTCTTTTAAATGTTTAAAAACATTTTTTTAATGTATGTATGTGTTTGCCCGCATGTATGTGTACTACATGTGTGCCTGGTCCCCACAGAGGCCTGAAGAGGGTGTGGATACCCTGGAACTGGAGTTACAGATGATTAAGCACCTCCATGTGGGTGCTGGGAATTGAACCTGGTCCTCTGGAAGAGCAGCCAGTGCTCTCAACCACTGAGCTGTCTCTCCAGCCGTGTGTGTGTGTGTGTGTGTGTGTGTGTGTGTGTGTGTGTATGTGTGTGTGCGCGTGCGTGCACGCACGCGTGCGTGCGCGTGAGCGAGACAAAGTTTTGCTGTGTAGTCCTACTCTGGCCTTGAACTCCTGCTCCTCCTCCCTGTACCTTCTGAGATTAGAGGCACACAATACCACTGCCTTGGTCCTCTGTGCTTTTTGAGATGTATATCAAATGGAGATGATTTATAGGAATTCCGGAAGAACAGTAGCTTTTCTGTGTAAACGATCACGGGTTTGTAGCTTTGCTTTTTGCTCTCCTAGTGTCCTGTCATTCTTTTTCATAACCAGAGTCTGTGTGAATGAGTACAGCATCAGCATTGGAATCCAGCAGCTTTATTTAATCTGCTAGGTTTCAGCTCAGCCCACCAGGACTACCCTCCCTTTTTGTCTGAAAATAGTAACCGTTGGCTCAATTCCCTTTTCTATAAACTTAGCCTTGACCTCTGACAAGATGACTGTAGAAATTGATTACAAAAGAATCCCATGGTTAATGTTCTCAGTCTCTTATAGGTGGTTAGTGCACTGTCCGTTCGGCTTTTGTAGGTCAGAGGTTGAGGGCCAAGACCCCTCTGGGAGGGAGGTTCAAGGACCCATTCACAGGGGTTATCTATGATCATTAGAAAACACAGATTCATAATCGTAGCAAAATTACAGTTATGAACTAGCATCGAAAATAATGTTATGGTTGGGGTCACCCCAGAGTGAGCAACTGTATTGAAGGGTCACGGCGTTAGGAAGGGTGAGGACCACTGCTGTAGGCTTTTCCTTGATCTTGCCTCTAGTTCTTCAGATTATTAAGGAGTCCCAGCAGCAGCATGGCTTACGGCACGGAGACTTCCAGCGGTACAGGTCAGTGTCCTGAACACCATGTGTGGCTGCCATTGTGGCATTTTCTAATGTAGCTGCTTTCGTTAACTTCCTGCTCACTCTGTTGTAGCAGAAAGTATGTCCAGCCTTGCATTTATTATGAGTCTTCAAGAGGTATGTCATTTCCGTATAATTTTTATTTGGGGGGGGGTGGTTAAAACAGGGTTTCCCTGTGTTCTGGAACTCACTATGTAGACCAGGCTGGCCTACAAAAACTCACAACAGAGCTCTGCCTGCCTCTGCCTCCTGAGTGCTGGGATCTTAAAAGCCTGCATCACCACTGCCCAGCATAATTTTAAAATTTTATGAGGGCTCAAAATGCTGTGGCTCAGTGGTTAGGCAGCGGAAGACCTGGGTTTGATCCCCAGATGGTTCACAGTCTTGGGGATGTTGAAACCTTGCACTCCTGCGTGCACACACGCGCATACACGTGTGGTTTGTGTGCATGCTGAGGTCTGCTGTGGCGGCCTGTCACTAACAAGGTTAGGTGTCCCAGCAAAATCACTCTTTCTTATTCTGTGATTGCTCATGAGAGAAAACTTTGAAACTCTGTGAATGCATTCTTGTTAGGCTCGTGTGTTCATATGTGTTCTGTGTGTGCTCATAGTGCCCAATTGATTTTTATGACTTATAAGCTAATACTTTGATGTTTAAATTGACTGAGGCTTGGTCGGCAGAGACCCTTTCAGATGGGCTCTTTGCCATAATAGACCCCTGTCTTCCCTTATTAAGCTAGGTGTACTGTAGTCATATTTTTGCATATAATAGAATGCTCCTTTTATAAATGCGACTTTATTTTTATTGGGATTGAACCCAGGACCACTGCATGCTTGGCAAGAGTTTTGTTACTAAGCTACAGCCCAGACGCAGAGTACCACTGGTCTCAGGTGTGTGGCTTGGGCTGGTGTTTTGAAGCAGTCTATGTAGTCCACCCTAGCCTTCAGCTTGCTGTCTTGCCACCTGCCAAGTGCTTGGTTTACAGGTGGGCACCTGACTTATGCTTATGTTTTTGTTGTTTTGTTTTTTGAGATAGTCCCACTATATGATTCTGGCCTCAGAATTGCTATGTAGCCTAGGCTGGCCTTGAACTAGGATCTTCTTAGGTCAGCTTGCCACCTGCTGGTGGTGCAGGTGTGGGCATCCGTGCCTGGCAGTCTCAGGTTGTTTTTGTTTGTTTTATGGTCCTGGGGTTATACAAAGAACCCTGGACACTTGGATAAATGCTCTGTTGCTGTGTTTATCCCTAGGTCTTGCGTTTTTAAGGCAGCATCTCACTGTGTGGCTTGGGCTGTCTTGACCGGTAGGCTTACAGCTGCCTAACCCAGTCCAAGGGATCCCATGCTGTCCCCCATGCTGTCCCCCAGTGGGTGCCTATGGAGTAGGCGTTGGCTCCCCTGGATCTGCAGTCACTGCTGGAGGTGGCTGTGAACCAACCGCCTGATGCGCTGGGAACTGAGCGCAGGTCCTCTGAAGAGCAGGAAGTGACCGGCCCATCCACCCACCTTCCTAGCTCCTCTACTTTACTATGTTCTTATGTTTTGTGTTCACATGGGTTTGCATGTGAGTACATGTTTACTGAGACTCACATGTAGAGATCAAGGGGACAGCCTGAGGAGGTCAGGTCTCTCTCTGCCAAGGATGGCACTCAGGCTGTCAGCTTGTCATCGGCTTGTCAGCTGATGTCTTTTCCCACTGAGCCATCTACCTGGCCCTATTTTTGGACTTATTGATGACATGAGAGGAAGAATTACTAGGGCTCGGGGTAGAGTGGAGTAGTGTGAGGGGAGTGAGGAGGCAGAGTTTGCCTCTGTGTGTGTGTGTGTGTGTGTGTGTGTGTGTGTGTGTGTGGTGTGTGTGGTGTGTGTGTGGTGTGTGTGTGTGTGTGTGGTATGTGTGTGTGTGTCTGTGTGTGTATCTGTGGTATGTGTCTGTATGTGTGGTGTGTGTGTATGTGTGGTGTGTGTGTGGTGTGTGTGCGTGTGGTGTGTGTGTGTGTGTGGTGTGTGTGGTGCGTGTGTGTTGGTGTCTGTGTGTGTATCTGTGGTATGTGTCTGTGTGTGTATGTGTGGTGTGTGTGTGTGTGTGGTGTGAGTGTGTGTGTGTGTGTGTGTGTGTGTGTGTGGTGTGTGTGGTGTGTGTGTGTGTGTGGTGTGTGTGGTGTGTGTGTGGTGTGTGTGTGGTGTGTGTGTGTTGGTGTCTGTGTATCTGTGGTATGTGTCTGTGTGTTTATGTGTGGTATGTGTGTGTGTGGTGTGTATGTGTGGTGTGAGTGTGTGTGAGTGTGTGTGTGTGTCTGTAGTGTGTGGTGTGTGTGTGTGTGTGTGGTGTGTGTGTATGTGTATGTGTGGTATGTGTGGTGTGTATGTGTATGTGTGGTGTGTCTGTAGTGTGTGTGTATGTGTGTGTGTGTGTCTGTAGTGTGTGTGTGGTGTGTGTGGTGTGTGTGTATGTGTGGTGTGTGTGGTGTGTGTGTGTGTGTGTGTGTATGTGTGTGTGTGTGTCTGTAGTGTGTGTGTGTGTGTGTGTGTGTGTGTCACACACGGCCCTTTCTACAGACTGACTCAGTCTCCTGCACCCACTTGCCCTGGCAGCCTGTCAAGTGTCCTGTGTGTGCCGGATGCTCCCTCGCTGGAGGAATTCTTGGCGCTCTTCCTTTTTCCACTCCTCGTTTAGGGTTGCACTTGGTTATTATTACTCAGGTGACTTGGGCATCACAGTTGTTTGATCAGGCGCTACTTGGTGATAGTTGGGAGCGGCTACGCCGCAATTCCTCACACAGCAGATTTTCATGAAAATAAGCCTCAGCAGGCTGGTGGTTGCTAGTAAACATATGCTGGTTATTGCTGTCCTTATGTTGGGGACTTGAGCAGCTCTGAACTTGTCTGGCACAGCAACTGCTCTACCGACAGCTGTGCTCTCAGGCAGGCCACACCTCCACCTCCTCGGAGACCGTCTCTCGCTTTTTTTTCTTCCAGTAGCAAAAGAAGTGTGCGCTATGTGACCTAATGTGAAGCTAGCCCAGCTCTTTGCCCTTTACGCAGGAAGTGTGGCCGCCTCTTATTTGGTGTCCCTCTTATTTGGTGTCCCTCTTATTTGGTGTCCCTCTTATTTGGTGCCCTCTTGATCTAAGGCCCTGGGCTGGCTCTCTCTTTTTGAGATCCATATGGTATATGAATTTATAAACTGTTGTAACAGTGGAACCAAATGAACGCATTTCTTTTTAAGATTCATTTATTTTTTTTATGTGCATGTGTATCTGTGTGAGGGGCCCCTGGGACTGGAGTGACACAGTTGGGAGCTGTCATGTGGGTCCTGGGAATTGAATCCAGGTCCTGTGGAAGAGAAGCCAGTATTCTCAACCTCTGAGCCATCTCTCCAGCCCCCCAAAATGAATAAATCTCTATTATTACTCTAGAGACCTCGAGATAAGTAGGTATCACGGACATTTTGATTGATTTTAGACTTAGACTTTACTATCTATTTATTTATTTGGGGTTTTGGGATAGGGTCTCATAGCTCAGGCCGACTCTGTAGACAGGGTTGGCTTTGAACTCCTGTTTCTCCTGTGTTACATGCAGGTTTTTCCCCTGCCGGTCTGGTCCCGCTGCCATGCCAGCCCCCCAATTAACACACTGAAACTGTGTTTGATACAATTCTGTTGGCTAGTTACTATCATTTCTCATCCGCTAGCTCTGTCTTAAATATTAACCCATTTCTGTTAATCTAAGTATTTCCACGTGGTCTCATCTTACCGGCCAGAGAGGTTGGTGTCTACCTCTCCAGTCTCTCCATGTTGACTCCTCCTTCCTACTTCCTCTTTTCTCCTTTTCTCCTAGCCCCGCCTATCTTGCTTTCCTATTGGCCAACGGTGCTTTATTCATTAACCAGTATGAGAAACGTATTTACAGAATAGCATCTCCCATCACTCCTGCCTTGACTCAGTGCTGTGCACCGCCATGCCTGGCTCTCCTGTTTAGTAGGCTGTGTCCTGGTAGCTTGTAAGGCTGTGTGTGATTCTGGAGGCTTGAGAGACTGCTCAGCAGTTATGAGCACGGACTGCTCCTCCAGAGGGTTCAGGTTTTAGGCCCACTGCCCCCATGACAGCTAACAACTGACTTTGACTCCAGTCTCGAGATCTGACACCCGCTTCTGGCCTACCAGGGGTCGGTCACACAAGTGGTTCACGGACATATGTGTAGGCAAAATACCCATACATATAAAAAATTTTAAAAATCTTAAAAAAACTGTGATAATGGGGTAATATTTAAATATTTTAAGCAAGACATGTGGCTCACACACATAATCTTAACACTTGATAAATGGCGTGATAAATGGAGGCAGGAATATTACCTTGGAATTTGAGTCAGCTTGGGCTATCTAGTGAGTTCCAGACCTGCTTGGGCTGCAGTGTCAGACCCGATCTCAAAACACCAAGAAGGGGAAAAGCTAATCCTTTTATATTGTAAATTAGTCACTCTAATCCTTTGATTTATGGGTCTGTAGAATGTCACTGTTTTCTGTGTTAGCAGGCACATTGGCTGGTATGTGTTAGTTGTTTAGCTATTTGGCAGGTGACACGATGTCATCGTCACCATAAACAGTCCTTGAAACCTTTGCCTTACTTTATTATAGAATATTCTGTACAAGGAGCTACAGCTGGGCTGAATGGACCCTGCTTTGTGTTTCTTCACAGGGGCTACTGTTCTCGAAGACAAAGACGTCTCCGGAAAACGCTCAACTTTAAGATGGGGAACAGACACAAATTCACTGGAAAGAAAGTAACGGAGGAGCTCCTGACTGATAACAGGTGCTGACCCCGGACTCAGCCATACAGACAGTGCACCCAGAATTCTCTCGTGCGCCCTCCGAGCTGCTCTGGCTGTGTGGGGCGGCTGTGCTGTGCTATCCCTGTATCTGTAGGTGAAGAGACATCCGGGAGCTTGCTCGAGAGCTGTGCTGGGGATGGAGGTGTAGTTCGGTTGGTGGAGTGCCCGTCTAGCATACCCAGAACCTGGCTGTGATCCCAGGTCACACACACCTGAAATCCCAACGCTTGGGAAATGGAGGCAGAGGATCAAGAGTTCAGTTGTCCTTGCTCCAGGGTGAATCTGAGGGCAGCATGGGCGGTATGAGGCCCCATCTCAAACTGCTGCCCTCTCCCTGCAAGGAAGGGTCAGAGTGTGAAGTGGTCTCTGGAGCATCAGTGTGGGCCAGGTTCTCCTGTGCCTCCTGTTTGTGGGCTGCAAAGGCAGCTTGTTGCTAGAGTGCTTCCATGCAAACACGGGAGCTTGAGTTTTGACCCCCAGCACACCAGCAGAGAGCTGGGGGCATAACCCAGCCCAGGAAAGATGAGCAGTGGGACCCTGGGGTTTGCTGATGAGCCAGTCCAACTTGTCAGCAAGCTCCAGCTTTGTAAGAGACCCCCGTCTCAAAAAGAAAGGTGGAGGATGTAGAGATGACGCCTGTGTTGACCTCTGACCACCAATGCATGCACCTAGACACGCACACACAGGTACATATACCACACACAGAGACGGAAGTTTTTAATAATTCATTTAAGTATTGTGTACATAAACCTGAAGCCTTCAGAGCCTAAAGTATGGGTCCTTTTAATAAGAAAAGTCTGATAGCCAGGTGTGGTGTCTAACGTCTTTAACCCTTTAATCCCAGCACTTGGGAAGTGGAGGCAGGTGGATCTCTGTGAGTTCCAGGACAGCCAGGGTTACATAGGGAAACCCTGTCTCAAAAAACCAAAAAAGATTCCTGAGGCTCATAACAGACTCGGGTTACTGACCCCTCAGGAAGTGCCACTGTGGTCTGTGTCAGGTATATTAGTGTAGATTGAATGCAGAAAGTTTGGTGTCCCCAAGATCACACAGGAAGAGAAGGCCGTGGGCTCCAGCGCAGGCTCTGGTACAGTCGTTCATGGATCTTTAACACGACTGCTCTTGGAGGTTTGGGTGTGCTCGCTCACTTACTTTGAGATAGGGTCTCACTTTGTACCTAGGCTTGCCTAGGACTTACAATCCTGCCTCGGTCTCTAAGTGCTTGAGTTGCCAGTGGGCACCACTGTGCCACCACAATATCCTGCCACTTGATTTCTTTCCCCTGGGTTCCAGTCCTAGGCTGGCTTAGTTTGAGGAGATAGAGATGTGCCTAGTTGGTGATCAGAAGTGTGAGGGGGAGGTCTGACTTGGAACTTGTGCTGTGAGGGAGGAGTCAGGAGGGAGGAGGGAAGCTGAGGGTGCTCCCAGCCTTGGCTCACTCCAACGCTCTGGCCTAGGTACTTGCTGCTAGTTCTGATGGATGCAGAGAGAGCCTGGAGCTATGCCATGCAGCTCAAACAGGAAGCCAACACCGAGCCCCGAAAACGCTTTCACCTGCTGTCTCGCCTTCGCAAAGCCGTGAAGCATGCCGAGGAACTGGAGCGCTTGTGCGAGAGCAACCGCGTGGACGCCAAGACCAAGCTCGAGGCTCAGGTCATTGCCTTCCCGTCCAGTTTTCCTTCACTGCAACACTAGAGACACGGCTTGAGTCCTACAGACAGCAGTGCCTTACCTTAGACTCCATAGACAGGGTGGCAAAGACAGACAGACAGACAGACAGACAGACAGACAGACAGACAGAGACGGCTTGAGTCCTACAGACAGCAGTGCCTTACCTTAGACGCCATAGACAGGGTGGCAAAGACAGACAGACAGACAGACAGAGACGGCTTGAGTCCTACAGACAGCAGTGCCTTACCTTAGATGCCATAGACAGAGTGGCAAAGATAGACAGACAGACAGGTAGACAGGCAGACAGACAGACAGAGACGGCTTGAGTCCTACAGACAGCAGTGCCTTAAATTAGATGCCATAGATAGAGTGGCAAAGATAGACAGACAGACAGACGGACATGATAGATAATAAAGATTATATTCAATAGATTTTAAGTTATTTTGTATGTAGCTGTTTTGCCTGCACTCTGCATGCTGGGGATGATAGATATTGAATGTTACTCAACCTGTTTACGTTTTGTATTATTTCATGTGTGTGGGTGTTTTAGCTGCATGTGTGTCTGTGCACAGTGTGTGTACTTGGTACCCACAGAGGCCAGAAGAGTGTTGGTTCTGAGTTAAAGACAGTTGTGTGCTGCCAAGTGGGTGTTAGAAAGTGGACCTGGGTCGTCTGAAGAGCAGGAAGTGCTCTTAACGGTTGTAACTCTGAGCCGTCTCTCCAGCCCTGTTGTCTTTTTTAAAAGCAGGACGTTATATAGTCCAGGCTTACCTTGAACTTACTTTATAGCCAGACCAGAACATCTCCTGAGATTATAATCAGGAGTTCAGCTGTTTTCCTTTGTGGTAGAGTGCAAGGCTTTCTAACCAGGTTGGTGTCAGCCTCTTACTCTCCTGCCTCCGTCTCTTGAGTGCTCTCATATTTTAAGGTGTGTACTACCATGCCTGGAAGTATTGAACCTTAACAGAAAATTATTATTGTGTGTACTGTGTTTGAGTATGAGTGCAAATGCAATGACACATTTATAGGAAAAAAAAAATGGGTTATTTGGGTTCCAGGGATCAAACTCAGGCTTACACAGAAACACTTGACTGCTGAGCATCTCCAAGGCCCAGTATTGAACCTCTGATGCTTACGGGAAAAACTGGCTGTTAAGTGATATGAAGTGAGTAAGCTACTTTGCCCTTGGGAGCCGGAGTGATCACTCAACAGTTAAGAGCTCTGCTTTTCCAGAGGACCTGGGTTCAATTCCCAACACCTATATGGCAGCTCACATCTGTGTGCAACTCCAGTTCAAGGGATCTGACACCCTCACACAGACACACATGCAGGCGAAACACCAGTGCACATAAAATAAAAATAATTAATTAAAAGATTTAAAAGATATTCTGCCCTGAGCTGTGCCTCAGATGTTCTTTGTTTTGAAATTCTCACCTGGGAAGAAATAAAGCATAAAAATAATCTATGTATCACACTTTATCATTTAAGAAAGTTTTTTTTTTCTTTAAAAGTCAACTCAATGGAGCTGGAGAGTTGACTCTGGTTAAGAGCACTGGCTGCTCTTACAGAGATCCTGGTTCAATTCCTAGCTCCCAGTGCGCAACTGTCTGTAACACTAAGGGCTCCGATGCCCTCATCAGCACCAAGCCCACATGTGATACACAGATATGCATGCAGGCAAAACACCCACACACATTTGAGTAAGAAAGAAAAGTTAACCTGATTTCAAGGAATGATGGTACACGCCTTTAATACCAGCACTCAGGAGATGGGCAGGTGGGTCTCTGTGAGTTCCAGGCCAGCCAGAGCTGCACGGTGAGACCTTGTCTTCAGAAAAGAGAGCGAAAGAGACTGAAAGTCACCTTGAATGTCTATGCAGGTGCTACCGGAGTTAGAAGCCACCTGGGGTCACGGGGCTGGAGCATTGGTGGTTTGTGCTGAAGCGTTCTTTGTGGGCTAATGAAGTGCAGGGTAGACTACCTGCCTGGGGTGTGCAGAGCCCGAGAGTCCTCCTGTAGCACCAGAAGCAAATCTGGAAAGCCTCGCTTAGCAGATCTTTTCCACCCTTACAGGCCTACACAGCTTACCTCTCAGGAATGCTGCGCTTTGAACATCAAGAATGGAAAGCTGCCATCGAGGCTTTTAACAAGTGCAAGTAAGTCTTCCAATTCAGAAGCAACACCTGCTTTAGTCAAGCCATGGTCGAGCTGCAAACTGTGCCACTGTCTGTGGAGTTAGGGCACTTTGTTTTTCCCTACAGAAACCTCAGTCTCTTTTCACCTTCAGACTATGCTACTCTGCTAGTCAGTAAAATGCCTTCAAAGGGCTTGTGTTTTGGTGTGCACATGGTCCTTGTGAGTTTGTTTTCTTAAAATATGGCTGCTGTAATGTCTGCCGTTTCTTTGCTTGCAGAACTATCTATGAGAAGCTTGCCAGTGCATTCACAGAGGAGCAGGCTGTGCTGTATAACCAGCGTGTGGAAGAGATCTCGCCCAACATCCGCTACTGTGCTTATAACATTGGTGAGCAGGCGCCAGGGCCGAGCTCCTCCACTGATGTGGTTTGCTGGGGCCTTAGGTGACTCTCCGGGTCCTAACATCCATCCTTGTCCTGGGGGTATTGGTTTGTTTGTCTGGATTTGGGTCTCACTGTGTAAACCAGGCTGGCCTCACACTCCTCCAGACTCACCTGCCTTTTCATCCCAAGTGCTGGGGTTAAAGGCATGTCCTACTACTGTACCTGTCTTGGCATCAGTTTTGAAGAGTAGCGCAGTCTGATGTGCACTGTGGCACATGGCCCCCACACAGGATGGTGGTGGTGATGATGGTGGTGATAAGCTGTCTGTTGCAGCCTCACTCCAACCTACAGCTCCTGGCTCTTTGGCTTCTGTTTGCATCCCCTTCTTTATCTTCTCTAGTCCCCGAGAACAGTCTCCAACCAGTGCTATTTTTTACTTTTTTGGGGGAGTTTCAGGTATACAGTGAAGCTAAGTGAAAGATTAGAGAATTTTCATTTGCTTCCTGAGCCCACACCTGCATAACCTCCCTTCCTATCATCTCCCAAGGAGTGGGGCTTTCTTCCTTGAAGATGTTTTGTGTGTTTGTGCCTGCCTGAATTTATGTCTGTATGTACATGCATCATTGCCTGAAGAGGTTCCAGGGTATCAGATCCCTCGAACTAGAGCAGCTGATTATGAGCGGCCTGATAGTGGTGCTGAGAGCTGAGCCCAGGTCTGTGTAAGAACAGCAGATTCTCTCACTCCTGAGCCGGCTCTCCAGCACGCCCCCCCACCCCCCAGGGCAGTGCTGTTGTACAGTTAAGCCTGCGTTAACATGCCATAATGTCTCTAACCTTAGGGCTCAGCTTGACAGTGAGCTCTTGAGAGTTTAGACCAGTGTAATGACATGTACCCAGCATTGTTACCAGTGTTTTCAATGCCCCAGTCCGTTGCTTTGGAAAAACTCATCTTCAGAACAGATGTTGTAGTGTGGGTGTACTTCACCAGAGGCAAAGGTACTGTCCCTCCAAAGAAAAGACTTCCCCTCTCTCTCTTTCAGGGGACCAGTCAGCTATCAATGAACTCATGCAGATGAGGTTGAGGTCTGGAGGCACAGAAGGGCTCCTTGCCGAAAAACTGGAGGTAAGCTAAGATGTACATGTTCGAGAAAGGTGATTTGAAAAAGTCTAGACATAATATGTAATTCATACATACTGTGATTTAATAAGGATCAGGATAAACAATTAGGCCGAACAGAAGTTTATTAAGGGAGAAATGACTCACAACATAGGCAGATGCATGCGGCGGGTTCCAGCAGATCCTGAGCCTTCCAGCGTCCACCACCCAAAAGGGGCGGCCCAACCCTCTCCCAACCTTTTCTCCCAGCTCTCATCAGGCCCTGTCTCCGCCCCAATGGGCATGGCCTAAGCCACAGGTGCAGACAAGGTGAATATCTCGCTACAGTTCCCCTTTTAGTCTAAAGAAAAGATTTGGGTTTGATACAAAACTATATACAAAACAGTGAATAACAAGTGTGCTCTAAAAAAAGGAAAATTGAGAACAAAACGACCTACATATCTAGTCCTAGGATGAAGACATAACGGAGTTTACAATTGAGTTATCCTAAGCTAGAAAGCTTAAGCCTAGTACCTAATCTATCTAACTAGGAAGAGAGAATAATAGTTGTGATGGTTTAATCTACAACCTCATCAAGACCTGAGAAGGAAAATAGCAATACTAGGGTAGACAGGAAGTGCGGATGGGCAACTTCCAAAAGATGCCTCGAAGACAGAAACAGCAAGCTACCTGGACAGTCACCCAAGGTCTCAGAGCAATGTTGGTACAGCCAGTTTTGGCTAAGGCCAAGAGTACCTGACAGATCACAACAAAAGCAGGGAGGAAGAAAGGCTGTCTTACCCTGACTTGGCAAGGGTCAGCAGTCTTCTGTTTGTCTCCTGCAAGCACATAGGACAGCATGTCCAGATCAGTTGTCAAGGTAGGGGCAGTTCCTTGCCCAAGAGGCCATGGCCGAAGTGAGGGTGAACTCCAGAAGGAGCAACGACAGTGTCCAACATACTTTCAGGAAAGTGCATGGTGCTGTCAGGAGCAACAGTGTCTCATGTCAACGGAGTACTAATATTAAAACATTTAAATGCCGTGTTCTGCAGGTCTATGAAGTGATTGGAGATTAAGCATCTATTTCTGACTAATCTCATAGGCAAAGGAAACACGGGTGAGGATGATCTGTAATACTCAGGAACTTAGCTAAAAACCTGATTAAAACTTCCTTGAGTAAAGCAAGGATACACACCTAAACAATATTATTATGCACATGTAAATTCCTAAAGTAGAGGTAGAGTAGAAATGTCTAGACAAGAGGGCAGCAAGATAAATATCCTAAATTGTATCAATATACAAAATGTCTTGAACGCAAACAAAGTATACATACATAGAATATAGCGAGAATAATGTGCATAAAACATAAATGGAAAGATTTCACACAATATGACAAAATATAATATACAATTCTTCCAGTACATAGATTACCACAGATAAGAATATATAACAGTGTAAGCTGAAATACTAATATCTCACTCTTACTAAACAATTCACAAGAAGGTAGGCCAATCTACCTATATCATTCTGAACCATACCTTTCCCAACCATACCCTATTCCTGTCTAAAAGAGATAACCGAGTCTAAATATCACTTTCCATACCCAACCCCAAGTAACTAAAACCAACCCTATGAAGATGAATATTATCCCTAAATTCCAAGAGTGGGGAGAGGGGCGTCGTTATCTTAAGATTACTTCCTGCTGAAATGGGACGATGATTGCTCCATGGGATCCTGTAGGAAGAAAATGTTTAGCAACCAAATTTTTCAGCAGAATTGGCTGTGACATATGTAGGTATTCATAGTGTGGCAGAAAATGCTTGACTGGAGTTCTATTTGGAACTCTGGCCAGGTTGTAATAAGAAGGTGCACCATTACAGCTACCTAGTCAGGAGTACTTCTGACACCAGATATTGTGATTTAATAAGGATCAGGATAAACAATTAGGCCTAACAGAAGTTTATTAAGGGAGAAATGACTCACAACATAGGCAGATGCACGCGGCGGGTTCCAGCAGATCCTGAGCCTTCCAGCGTCCACCACCCAAAAGGGGCGGCCCGACCCTCTCCCAACCTTTTCTCCCCGCTCCCATCCGGCCCTGTCTCCGCCCCAATGGGCATGGCCTAAGCCACAGGTGCAGACAGGGTGAATATCTCACTACACATACATATATTAATTCATTACTATTAATATATGTATGTTTATAGTTGTATGTACATTATATTTAACTTATATGCATATTAACATGCATATTTATATGTCTACTTGTGTATGTATGTGTGCCTGTGTGTGTGTGTGTGTGTAAGTGTAATCCTTACTGGCTTGGGACTCACAGAGATCTGCCTAGCCCTGCCTCCTGAGTGCCAGGATTAAAGGTGTGTGTCACTACACTTGATTTATATTTCACTATGTAGCTTTTGATGGCCTGGATTGTCCTATGTAGACAAGGCTGGCCTTGAGCTCTGACTCCCAAGTGTTAGGATTAAGGTGTGCACCACCATGCCTGGAGACCTTTTCCATAACTTTTACACAGTGAGAGAGTGTGTGTGTGTGTGTGTGTGTGTGTGTGTGTGTGTGTGTGTGTGTGTGTGTGTGTGTGTGTGTGTATTTTCAGGCTCATTCTGTATGCTGACCTTGAACTCATGATAGTCCTGCTCAGCCTTGTAAGTGTTGGGATTACAGATGTGACCCATTATACAGATGTGGCCCTTTTTTCCTCCCCGAGCAAGTAACATGGATTCATAGAAAAAATTTGGGGAAGAGTTTTGACTTTCCATAAACTAAAATTCATAGTACCAGAGAAAATGTAAATAAGTAGAAATCTGCTCTCAGATTGTACTGTGTTGGTTATGGGAAGAGACAGCTGATGGGTGGCACTTACTTTCTCCTGTCTCATAGCCACCATTAGAGACAGTTTCTCTGTATTGTTGCTGCCTGTCCTAGAACTCACTCTGTAGACCAGATGGGACTCTAACTCACAGAGATCCGTCTGCCTCTGCCTCCCGAGTGCTGGGACTAAAGGCGAGCGCCGCCACCGCCACCACCCGGCAAAAGCTTTAACTTCTTAACTGCTTTGCAGGCTTTGATCGCTCAGACTCGTGCCAAGCAGGCGGCCACCATGAGTGAGGTGGAGTGGAGGGGGAGGGCGGTTCCAGTGAAGATTGACAAAGTGAGGATCTTCTTACTAGGACTGGCTGACAATGAAGCCGCCATTGTCCAGGTGAGGAGGAGGGCCCTATGGGGCTCCTGTGTGTCTATGCCATCTAGAATTCAAGTCACTTGGGGGTGTTAATTTCCCCCAAAACACATTATCTTGCAGCCGTTTGGGAGTTGGTAAATGTAGAGATACATTCCTTTGAACAAAACTTTCAAAGTCAAGCATTGGGGAATTACACTTACAGGATGGAACCCTGAACGTTTGCTTTCTGCAGAGGCGCACACCAGGCCAGTAGGAGGCGCAGCTGCTGTGAGACTGCCTCCTGGAGTCTGACCTGTTGTCCTCACCGTCCCCTGGGGCTACCTCTCATTCAGGAGAGCCTGGGTGAACCAGAATATCTGGTTCTGTGTGTGCTCTGCGTGTAAGAATCGTGTAGAGGCTGCACTTGAAGCTGCTTACTGACGTGATTACTTGTTGTGGCTGACAACAGCCAGATGGAGCTGCGGAGATAGGGATCCTGGGGCACTGGGTTTGTGAGGCAGCACTGATTGAGGCTGAGAGCTCCCAGGAGGGAAGGCACCTTTTAAAACAGTGTGGTACTGACCGTGACCGCTTAGTCATGAATGGGACATGGAGTCTGCCTTGCAACTTGATGAGGGTGCTGAGTGTCCGCTGTGGCTGCTCTGGGTCGGGGCAGCTTTCAGCAACTGAAGGATTTACGTATAGACTGGTGTGTATTGCATGTTGCTCTGCCACTGTTCTTTGTTTAAAGGACAGAATGATAGAACCAGAAAGTTGTTTTTCTTTTTGTGTTGTTTTTTTTGAGACAGGGTTTCTCTGTGTAGCTTTGTAGATCAAACTGGTCTACAAACTCACAGAGGTCGGCCTGTTTCTGCCTCCCAAGTGCTAGGATTAAAGGCATGCGCCATCACACCCGGCTTGAAGAACTAATTTTAGTTTTTACATTTCTTTTGTGAGGGGGCACACACACTGACATGTTGCTGATGGGTAGTGAGTGTGTTCATGCTGGAGGCCTCAGCTCAGTCCCTCTCACCAGGAAGAAAACTGCAGGTCAGGATGGTCCAAAGAAGAAGTTGGGAAGAAAACATAAATGACTGTTCCAAAGGAGGAAATGAAAGGAGAATGCAGTCAGCCATGTCAGCTCACCCAGTCACTAGTTTATGTGTGTGTGTGCAGAGTTAAATGCATGCCTTCTGTTTCCCATCCATCACACATAATAGCAGGTGTGCTTTCTGCGAGCTCTGGGAGCCTGGCTGTCTGCTATCTGACCTGCACGGCACGGCACGCAGAGTTGATGCAGCACAGCTTTGCTGTGCAGGGGGTTTTGTCGTTTGTTTGGTTTTGGTTTGCAGGGCTGGAGATGAGACCCAGACCCTGAAGCATGCTAAGTAGTCACTCTTCTGTGGAGTTGTACCTCAGCTGTTTCTCGTGTTTTGTTCTTTCAAGTAGGTTCTTAGTCTGAAGCTTGGAACTCACTATGTAGACCAGGTCGGCCTCAAATTTGCAGAGAGCTGCTGGGATGAAAGGCCACCACTGCCTGGCTTATTTTTTATTTTACTTTTTATTCTTAATACTAGGGGTCACCGGCAGTTGTAATGTGAGGTTATTTTTTGGCAGCTTGTTGATTTCAGAGATTTTAACTATTTGTAAGCTTGGTAATTTTAGCCCCTTTTGATGGGGGGGGCAAGGAGCTTGTTTTCATTTTGTTCATTTTATTTATTTACTATTACATTTTAAATGTATCTATTGTGACACAGGAGGAGGCCAGAGGACAATTGAGAAAAATCAGTTTTCTCCTTTCACCATATTAATCTGATTTTTTTTTTTTTTTTTTTTTTTTTGATATCTTGAGTAGAATGGAGAGCATTTACCATTTTCAAAAAAAAAAAAAAAGTAGGGGGGAGAAACACAAACAAACAAAACATTTTCTTTACCATATTGCCTTGTGTTTCTCTCTTCTGACCTCTCTCAGGGCTGGGTGAGGCTTTGTTCCTGTCCCCTTGGTTCTCCTATGGGTGTGGTGGGGAATGTGGCTAGGCTTGCCTTGTGTGTGGCTTAGTCACACAGCCCCATCTTCCAGGAATTTCTGTCAACAAGTGAAAACAACCCAGGAATCCCTTTGCTAGCAGGAGACTCTGGAGTCCTGTGTCCTTGCGCCGGCTGGCCTCTGGAGAAGAGAGCCTGAGGTGCACCCTGAACACTTGGAGCTCCATAAAGTAGGTCCAGAATTTAGTGATTGAGACCAGTGAGTGGGTAGCTCCTCGAGTCTAGGCTTCGGCCTGTGCCACGGGCACACTGGGAACAGGGTCCCGCCACACACTCTGGCGCAGCAAGTTTGTCCTTGTGTGGAGAACACATTCCCTGCTGGTTCTGCATCAGATGTGGAGGGCTGGGGTGTGGAGAGGGGAGTCCTGTCTCTGCATGTTGAAGGCGTGTCTCCTTTCGGGAGTCATCTTGGCATCAAGTATAGGTTCTAGAGAAAATGTGAGCTGTAAATATATAAAGACTTCCTGTTTGGAGACATTTTGCCCTGGGCAGGAAGATTGATGACAAGTTCTCAGATACTTGGTGGTCTATGAGTCACTGAGCGCTATGGACAGCACACGGAAAACAGCTGACTAAGTCCTTCCCTTCACATGCCTTTTCTTCAATGTGGGGTATCTTCATAAATAAGACCCTCAATGAAATTTAGGATGTGTGGGAGCAGCTGGTGAAGGCAGTGAGGAGGCTTAGCATTCTGGCATTCTTTAATTTTTAGTTTGAACATTGCCTACCAAGAGGAAGGAAGACAGAACCCATTGTCGGACAGCTTAGCCCCACCCACCTGGAAGGAGTGTGTGGTTCTTTGTGAGATAATGGCAGTCAGGCTGGGGTTTGACTGAGCTCTTAAGTGGTGCCAGAGGGGTCCCGCATCTTATCAGTTCTCACAGTTCCACAGAAATCTTACATCGAAACAGTCAGAACACAGCGGTGGTGGCCCACGCCTTTAATCCACACTCGGGAGCAGAGGCAGGTGGACCTCTCTTGAGTTTGAGGCCAGCCTGGTCTACAGAGTGAGTTCCAGGACAGCCAGGGCTGCACAGAGAAACCATGTCTCAAATGAACAAGAACTAGCCAGAATAGATTATGTGATTATGAGGGGTCTTCTATGGCATGGCACTGACAGTACTGTGACATGTTTGGGTTGTCCCACTTAAATTACCACAGATACTTAGTCCCACAGCCACGTGTGCTGATGCCCAGTGCTTTTCGGAGTGTAGCTAGAGCACACGTCCACCCTGCCCTCCTGTTGTGACAGCAGGCGCTGCCCTGGTATGGGAACGAGCTCATGGGGCCTTGTTTCCTTCAACTTACAGGACGCCATGGCTCTGATTCGCCTCAAGTTAGTGAGGGGTGGGAAAGTCAAGCGCAGTAAGTGGAGTGGTCTGTTTGGTTTAGATTGGGCAATTCTCAAAGGAGGTTTCTTTACTCCAGGAAGTAGGGAAAACACAACATTCTTCAGAAAGTGGATCTCTAAGTCCCTTCGTCTCTTCCAGGAGTGGCCTTCTGGGCGGCCTTGCGTGCTTCCCGAGAGGCCGTTTGGATGTTGATGTTTCCTCGGTTGGCTGTTAGTTCTGTGGAAAGTCAAACATTACCCATGGAATGCTATTGCTCTCAGTGGGTCTGCCGGTAGCGCGGGTCTGTCCGCTTTCTGCCTTTTGTCCTTCCCCTGCTCAGTGAGATTCTTTAGGGTGGATAATGTGTTGTGGCAGGCGTTCAGTTAATGAATCACTTTGTAATTTATCCAAGCCGTGTAGCGGAGGGTGACACCCAGTACTTGCACAAAGATGGTCACCCCGTTCTTGTCAACCATTTCTGCCCAGAAGTTGTGGAGTTGACCACATATGACATTAGACACAGAATATCTAGAGAAACCAACTTAGTCTGACATTTAGGAGAAATATCTTTTTTGTTGGATGTTGGTTTAGTAATGTGTGTTTCTTGCTTGAACCTGAATGAAATCAAACTGCTGATTGGCTCATATTTGTAAAGGTATTTTGCAAACCTATCCTCTGAGCCATGCTGACGCCATGTTCGGGAGTTTGGTGGGGCCTGCTCACAAGATTGTAGTAGCGGGGCCCATCAACGCTCCACACTTCCGTAGAGGCAGGTGCTGGAGGCCATAGCGCCCTCACTTGAGTGTCCAGCCACCCCTCCCAACCAGTTGCATGCAATTCTGCCCTGGTAGCATGGGACTGGGGGGGTAAGGGAGGCGGGGACGCCATCTGCAGTCTGCAGAAGCCATCCCATTACCCCTGCTGGGTCTTCCAGTGCGGGAGCCTTAAGGTCACCCATTGCCCTAAGTCAGCCTGACACACTCATGGGTTCTCTGGAGTCAGCAGTGGCATTGTACATCTGCTGGTCACTGGGACCAGTGGAGGGACGGACGCTTTCATCAGGGGAAGGAGCTACAGCACTAAAGGACAGTTCTATTGACATGCGACAGCTTGACCCCAGAAAGGGAAGAAACATCTGCTGTGTTGATCTAAAGAGTTCCCAGGGGGTCTGTGAACTTTCCCGGCACTAGGCGATGGCCCTTGGCACAGGTAGAATTTTTGGAAGTGAGTTCTGTGATGGGAAGATGCGCAAAGCATCAGGGCCCTGGCCGTTTGAGATGATGCCTGCAGACATGGCTTCCTTAGTGTTCCCTATTTAGTTTCCATTGTAGTATGCGATGGATAAGAACATCTTATACATAGGGACATGGCAAAGGATCCATGAGGGCCGGAGCGCTCAGAGGACCCAGGTTCGGTTCCTAGCACACGTGTTGAGTGGCTCACAACCCCATGGGCACCTGTACTCAGTGTACATACGCGGACAAGCACATGTGCGCACACGTAAAAGAAAATCTTAAGGATGTCTTGGGTCTGGCTGGAATGGAAGTGTGTGGAAGTGAGATTACTGCCGAGCCCCCCCTCCAGTTGCTCAGAGCAGATTTTGCTCCGTTTGCCGCTGTCTAGGCTGAAAGTGAAGAGACAAAGGAGCGGCTGTTCGAGTCCATGCTCAGCGAGTGCCGAGACGCCCTGCAGGCCGTGCGGGAAGAGCTCAAGCCTGACCAGGTGCTTAACCCTCCCCTGTCTGACCTGTCCTGGGTGGGGGGGGTCCCTTGTCACTCTCTTAGCCTGCGGGGTGTTTGCAGATGTGACCATCTTATTAGTAACAGAGGCCTCTGGCCGTCAGGGTTACGACTTCAGTGTCATGGCCTGTTGTTCATAATGGTCGTCCTGGAGCGGTGCTCCCCTTTCCAAACGCCACACCCTAGCCCTCCTTACAAAGCCTCCATTGGACCCATGACTCCATTGGAGTTTTGTTGAAGCAGAATCTGGCTGTGTAGCTCAAGGTGCACTCCAATCTTTCCCTGAGCCTTTGGGAAGCTGGGCTTGCAGAGGTTGGGAGCCAGGGCTGTTTCCACCCATTATTACACAGAGCTGCCCATAAAGGTGAGGAGGTGCACACCTGAAATTGTAACATTCTGCAGACAGAAGCAGGAGGATTGCCAGTTTGGTAATTGATAAACTTAAATATTCACACCTGTGGTCTCTTGTACCACATGCAGCGACATCTTCACAGGGTCTGGAGATTAAAGATGCTGATGGCTCTAGGTCTGTTCCCCAGCTGAGCTCAGCGGTGACAGCACAGGTAGGCCAGTGACAGTGGCCTTTGCGTCTGAAGCCTACAGTGGTGCTGTGGTCATGACTGCTTTTTTGTTTCATGGTTCTACACGCTGAACCAGGGCCTTGTGCGTGCTAGGCAAGTCTGTGGGGTTTGTTTTTTATAGTTTGAGCCAAGATCTCATTAAGTTTCCTAGACTGTAAACAGACTTAGGCTCTTCCTCTCTCAGCCTCATGAGGAGCTAGGATTGCAGGTGTGTCCCCACACCTGGCGGGACTGCGCGTTGTAGTTTTGGGATAAAACACTGGGAACGTAAGGCAGGGAGCATTCTGTCACTAAGGGCTAGGGTTCAGATGTCAGGGGCAAGCAGGCACTCTTGTCATTCTGTAGTGTTAATAGGTCTTCACTTCTGAGGTGCAGGGAACTTTCTGGACCTGGTAGCTGAGAGTACTGAGACCAACGCTGAAGCTTTACCTTCACTTTCTTTGCCTTTTCAGAGACAGAGAGACTATACCCTTGATGGCGAGGCGGGGAAGGTATCCAACCTCCAGTACCTACACAGGTGAGGCCAGCTAACTTCTGTGTGTCCGTACCATTTACATGTAATTTTATGTGTGTGGGTACCTACATGGATATCTGTGCACATTGTCTACTAAGTGTATCTGAAATAAACAGACCACTTGTTTTTAGTTACATGCTTTAGGAAACATACACAAAAGACTAAATAAAGCCTGTCGCTGGAAATGAATTACGTTTGTACTCAGCATGGTTACAAGCGTAGTTCTGAGCACATGAAAGAATGTGATCATTTATAAGATGACTGAACAATGACTAGCATGTTCTAATTATCCTTAATACTTTATAAGGAGCTAGCAGCTTTAATAAGATTGGGATTTTACAGTTTTACCCCTATTATGTTTTAGCCTTAAAAATTATAATTTTTGAATTGAAGCTCTCTTAAGTATGAAAATACAACTTTTAAATCATAAATGTAGCCTATAGAGAGACTGAAAATTTTATAAAACTATAAATATTGTCCATAGAGAGATTGGAACCCTTATATTATTATGTTTTGATTCTTCTATAGTATACCATTACAGAATATTATAATCTCTTGTATGATCCAGTTTATCCAAATAGTTAAAGGTTGATGAAGTTAGCAAAGACAAGGAGGATGGCCATATATCTTTAAATCAGTTATTGTTAATCTGAGAAGACCGTAGGAATTTATAAACCTTGCTTATCAAATATTTCTTATTTATTAAACATGCTTTTTACTTAAAAATTTCAAGATAAAAATTATAAAAATCTATCCTAATCTATCCTAATCTTAGGGACCTAAAAAGGAGGTAACCAGAGTTGATCTCAAGTTACATATGAGCATGTAACAGCAAGTTAAGTTTACCTCTGTACAGTTTGTTTTTTAAATTTTTTGTTCATTTTACATACCAACCACAATTCCCCCTCCCTCTCCTGTATATAGTTTTTTAATTGTTAACCTTTTTGTTACAAGTTTTAAGATGTTTTCTTTGCTTGGAAATTTATAGGTTTCCCTTGCACCTTCCTACACACACACACACACAATGGTCTTATCAATCCTAAAAGAAAGTTTGCATTTTAGCAAGAGTTCTAAATATCTATGATCTTGATCAGGGAACAGTTTTTGTAAACAAGAACCAAGCAAGAGGGAGACGTCAAAGAGCTAGACATCCTTACAATTAACCATTCTAATTTTTAATATAAATCCTCTTTTAAAAAAAAAAAAAATTGAGCTGGGTAGTGATGGCACACGCCTTTAATCCCTGCACTTGGGAGGCAGAGGCAGGTGCATCTCTGTGAGTTCTAGACCATCTTGGTCTACAAGAGCTAATTCCAGGACAGACTCCAAAGCCACAGAGAAACCCTGTCTCGAGAAAGAAAAAAAAAAAAAATTGAAACAACATGAGACATAACAGTAACATTTTTTGTAAGGAATTTTTCTTAAGAGGGTGTTAGACAATGTCTGGAGCCTTTACCCAGTATGTGTAACAAACAGCTTTTGCACTGTTGCATAGGTGTACCTCATCCCTATTCTTAGTTGTTAGCCTGTATATCCTATTTTCTCTACAAAACCTTGAGAATTCGTGCAGTTGGAGCCTAATTGCATACAGCCAGCTGGAAAGTAGGCCTGGATGCCTAGGTAAAGGTCCAACGACCTTGCTATCTCCTTTTGAAGGAATATTAACTTTTGACAAGTCCAGCTCTGATTATTTTAAGCAAACATATCTATAGTTAGCGGTAAGATTTTAGACAAAGTATTTTATTTTATAACCAGTTTGTGTGTGTCTGCAGATGGAGGCAGACAACTTGAAAAGCTTAATAAGTATTCTTTATCTTATAAAGTCATTGAGTTGTAGAGTAACATAAGTATCTGTAATCTAGAGGTCATCAAACAGAAGACTATAAGGGCTGCAGAGCTGGCTCAGAGGTTAAGAGCACTGAGTGCTCTTCCAGAGGACCTGGGTTCAACTCCCAGCAACCTCATGGCGGCTCACAACTGCCTGTAACTCCCAAGATCTGACACCCTCACACAGACATACATGCAGGCAAAATACCATTGCAAATAAAATAAAAATAAATTATTAAAAAAAACCCAGAAAACTATAAAAACTAGACATCTACAGGAACTCAGAAAATATTGGCAGCAGATCAGGTTGTGTAAATGGAGTTCTTTTTTCTTGATAAAGACTTTTTTTTCTTTAATTATTTTTTACTTTACATATTGATCCCATTAAGTGGAGTTCTCAATAGGTCTAAATAGTAAGATCCCAGAGGCGTATATAGGAGAGTGCTGAGAGACCAAGAGAAGGAGCAAACAAGCCACCTTAACCCCAGCTTTGTATCCCTACATCGGGCGCCATCTGTAGTAAGCCTCTTTGCGGAACTTTTTATCATTTTCAGCTGACTTGCCCGGTTCATACCTGAGAGGGGGAGTGTGCATGGAGAAAATGGCAGGTTTTTAAAGATACTAAGGAAAAGATAGAGACACAGAATAGTCAGGAGGGCAGTCCAGGCTCTCTTTTCCACTGAAAGCTGAGGTAAGGGTTGCCATGGCCTGCTCCTTCTCCCTGATCTTAGCATGTTCCTCTATATTGACTCCGGGTTTTTATTACTTAGACCTATTAAGAACTCCGTTTACAAGGCTGTTTTGGTTTCTTTATGGATTTTTGTTTTACAGATATATTTTTTTAAAGATTTATTTATTACGTATAGTGTTCTGCCTGCATGTATGTCATCAGGCCAGAAGAGGGCACCAGATCTCGTTACAGATGGTTGTGAGCCACCATGGGATTGCTGGGAATTTAACTCAGGCTCTTAACCCCTGAGCCATCTCTCCAGCCCTGTTTTACAGATTTTTACCCGTATCTAATAAATTTTCAAATCTTCAGGTTTATTTGTTTTGTTTTCTTTCTTTGCCCTAGAGTCAGATGACCTCTGACCTAGGACAGAGATTTTGGAGGAAATTTTTAAACAACCATGCTTGGGTTGGAAGAGGGAAGCAACACCCTAGCTCCAGAGCCAGCTTTTTAATAAGGTAGAACAGCGTAATACAATATTTTAATATTAACCATACCCAAAAAGACACATAAATCCCTCCAGAACCAATCCAGTGATCAGAGGGCGACCAGGGAAATCAGAGGTTAGAGATAAGAAATTCTAGGTGCCAGCCTGTTCAACAGGACAGTAAGCAGCAGGTGGCAGAACAGGAGGCTTGTGGTGTCCTGGGGAGCCAGGCATCAGGAGTCCCATATCACCCCAGCCCAGCAACAGGGGAGTGGCAGTAGCCAGAGCTCCATGAGAGGGACAGGAGCCAGCTGGGGACACACAGAGCAAACTCCAGTGAGGAGCTAGAATACAGGCAGCCAGGAGCATCCTGCCCCATGGGACCCTGGCGGTGCTGCCTGGGACTCGAGGGCAGGTTGGCTTCATTCTGTTTGAATTCCCATCTCTGCAACAAAACTTGAACACACAAATCCGACAGACTGTAGAGAATAGAAAACAGTTAACAACCCAATGAGGAAAACAAACAAACGAACAAACAAACTCAGGCATACACCAAAACCAGAAGGGCAGTAGAGGCTCCCTCTGCCCCAGAGATAGGGCAGTTGAGGGTCCCTCTGCCCCAGAGATAGGGCAGTAGAGGGTCCCTCTGCCCCAGAGATAGGGCAGTAGAGGGTCCCTCTGCCCCAGAGATAGGGCAGTAGAGGGTCCCTCTGCCCCAGAGATACACACACACATACACACACACTCACACATATACACACACGCATACACACACTCACACATACACACACTCACACACATATACACACACTCACACATACACACACATACATACACTCACATGCACACACTCACACTCACACACTCACACATGCACACACACACTCACACACATGCACACACACACTCACACACATGCACACACTCACACACACTCACACATACACACACTCACACATACTCACACATACACACACACTCACACATACACACACTCACAAATGCACACACTCACACATACACACACACTCACACATACACACACTTACACACTCACGCACATACACACTCACATATACACACACTCACACATACACGCACATACATGTACACACACACTCTCACACACACTCACACATACACACACTCACACACACACACTCTCACACACCTTTCTTGTCACACTTGATCTCCATCCTTGATGTCAATTTGTGAATGTCATATTGGCTGTCAGGTGACTCAGGCCCTTGGCATATCAGGCAGGGTTGGCCCACAGATGTTATCTGTCTAATGGGCTGAGGAGGAAGAGGCCCCAGGAGAGCCTCTTCTGTGTGATTTCGAGCCCAAGTGAGTCGAGCTGGCCTCCTGACCTGGGGCAGGGCCTCTGAACCCTCACCTCCACTCAGGCTGAGGACACATGGGGCAGGGAAGCCCTTGCTTGAGGTTACCTTCCACCTTCAGAGGTGGCTGGTTCGGGATGTGTGGGGGTTTCCACGGTTGGGAGAGCAGCTTTGGGGCAAAAATGATGAGTCAGAAGTCAGGCAGCTTTGTATTTTCACGAAACTTTGTAACCCTGTACCTGCTCCTGCATAATAGCTACTTTTAGGAAAACTTCCCTCATAACCTTCTCACCTATTTCTCAGATTTAACTTTTCAGTCATTTTAGCACTCTTTACACATTTACTTGTTATCTCCAGAAGTGCTGCTACTCTTGACTTGGTCACTTTTGTGCCCAGGACAGCTGTGGCCTCCCCTGCTCCTCGCTCTTCCCTGAGCTGGTCCCACCCTGCTTCCTCACTTCTCATCCACGTGCATTCTCGTAGCCCTTGTGGCTAGTGTGAGTGGGACCACGCAGCGACAGCTCATCGCCTCCCTCTGAAACTGGGAGCTTGGTGGCTGGGCCAGGGCCTGCTGTGTGACCCCTAGCCCCACTCCCACTGCCCCTAGGTTAGTCCCCAGTCATTCTATACTCTTCTCAAATCATGGCCTTCCTTGAGTGTAACCTGGGCTGGCGTGGGGTACATTGCAGCTACCTGACCTACATCAAGCTGTCAACGGCCATCAGGCGGAATGAGAGCATGGCTAAAGGCCTACACAGGGCTCTGCTGCAGCCACAGCCGGAAGACGACAGCAAGCGCTCTCCCAGGCCTCAGGACCTGATCCGGCTCTACGACATCATCCTGCAGGTACCCTTGGGGCCTGGAGAGGTAGCCTGCCCTCCGCTACACAAACACGGAATGATTTGGGTAGTGAACAGCGTGGAGAGAGAGCCAGGAGTGACTAGTAGCTGGGTGGAAGGCAAGGAAAGGTCTTGGAGTGGTGCAGAAGCCTGGTGCTCCTTATTTCAGGCCTTTTGGGTGTTGCTAAATGTCCCCACAGCTTCCCCCGTGTAAGACACCCAAAGGAGTGAGAGCATCCAGAGACTGAATCACACTGTCTCGCCTGCTTCCAGTTGGCCAGCTAGTGAGCTTGCTCCACATAAGCCAGGCTGCTGAGTCACCTGGGACCCTAGCACTTGGGATGCCCATCACACTATGTAGTGAGCTCAGGGTTAGCCTGGGCTCTGCACACTGCATTAGTGAGCTCAGGGTTAGCCTGGGCTCTGCACACTGCATTAGTGAGCTCAGGGTTAGCCTGGGCTCTGCACGCTGCATCTTTGCTCCTATCTGCAGAGCCCAAGTTTGGTTCCCAGAACTCAAGTCACAGTCGCCTGTAGCCCCAGCTCCTGGGGATCTGACTCTTCCTCCTGGTTTCTTTGCACACTTGCATACACAAACACACATGCACATGAGTAAAAATAAATCATAATAAAAGATGGCACTGGGTCTTTAATCCCAGCACTTGGGAGGCAGAGGCAGGCAGGTCTGTTAGTTTGAGACCAGCTGGATCTGTCTACAAAGGAGTTCCAGGACAGCCGGGAGTACATACTAGAGAGACCCTCAAAACAAAACACACACAAAAACCCAGAAAATGTAAGTAGAGAAGGGTTGAGAAAGATACCTGATGCTGACCCCTGTCCTCCATGTACATGTGTACACACATGCAGGTATATGCATACATGCACACTCGCTGCCTGTTAATGAGTGATTTTCTAGTTGCTGTGGTCTAAGGCATCTCTGAAAGTTGGTGAGAAGAGTTGAGTGGTAAAGGACAAATATACTTTTAGTGTGGGACACCAGGCCAGCCATTGGCAAGTCACACTTTCCCGACTCCCATTATTTTGAGAGTGGATTCTCTCTGTTTGCCCGCCTGTCCCTGCCCTGTCAGAGTGTCTGACCAGATCACTCTGAGGCTTCTCCTCACAGGCTTTCTTGTTGCATCTGTTTTACAGAATCTGGTGGAGCTGCTTCAGCTTCCTGGCTTAGAAGAGGACAGGGCCTTCCAGAAAGAGATAGGCCTCAAGACCCTGGTTTTCAAAGCTTACAGGTAATGTCCCTGAGGGTGACAGCAGGGTCCCGCTGTCATCCCAGCAGTAAGCCACAGCACGCGCCGCAGTAACTGAGGCTGCCTGGCTGTGCAGAGGGATGTTCAGGGTTTACAGGACATCCTCAGCCAAGATGGCAACGATCGTCCCCAGACTTCATCCTCCACATTTCTGACAGACTGGGGTTTCCGCCTCTTGCCTCTTCCCTCCCGGTGGAAGCGTTGAAAGAGTCAGGCTTGGAGCGGGTGTTACCCAACTAGAGCAGCCGGTTCAGGGAGCCCGAGCTGAGCCGGGATGAAGCTGCCTCTCAGTTCCTGGGATGAGGCGAGGTGTGGCTCGCATGAAAGTAGACTGTTCAGCAAGGTCAGGGATCTAGGCAGACGGCAGAGGAGTGTGCGTGCCCTCATCTGTCACTGGCTGTCACGCTCTTGGGCTCCCAAGGGTGCCGCCTTTGCTCATGTGGTTCCTTCGGGTGTGTCGGGGCAACAGTAAGGTTCTGTTGGGCCCCATAGAATCATGGTTTGGGATGAATAGTCTTGTCTTAGACATGTAAGTGGTGAGGGAGGGTTCGAGCTGGATCTGGTCAGCACCCTCCCTTGCCTGCCTCTAGTTACCACCGTCCTTGGGAGCTAGCTGCCTCCTCTGAGACAGCGGCTTGTGGCGGAGCTGCAGAGCTGAGGTCCCTGGGGTGCACTCGAAGTATGCCAGCACACAGATTGCCAATGTGTGCTGAGGACGAGGCCCGGGCTTCCCAGGCAGAGACTGAGTTCCAGGCAGAACCCTGTGTCCAGGCTTAGTGTTAGGCCTGACGGCAGGGACGGCCTGGGGTGAGGCAGCTGTTGCTTCAGAGTGTGTGGTGGCTCCTTTCCTGCAGGTGTTTTTTCATCGCTCAGTCCTATGTGCTGGCAAAGAAGTGGAGTGAAGCCCTCGTCCTCTATGACAGAGCCCTGAAATATGCAAATGACGTCAGCGTCGATGGGGGTGACTTCAAGAACCACCTCAAGGTGAGCTGCTCGTCTCTCCCTTTCCAGGCCTTAGGGGGACACAGGGACTGTGAGGGGACGGCAGCTGGCAGCTCCTGAGGAAGCTCTTCTCCTCCCATCGTCCTGAGCCATCCCCTGTGTGACCTACCCTGCTCCAGGCCTAAAGAGGACTTAGCTGTGACAAACCCATTTCATCCAGCTGTGGAAGGACACTCCTGTCACCCTGGCCCTGTAGAGGCTGAGGCTGCAGGATTAGGAGTTTGGAGCTACTCTCAGACTCAGAGACATTTTTAAAAAAATAGATTTATTTATTTGTTTCAAACAAGGTTCCAGAACTGGCTCTAAAGACCAGACTGGCCCCAAACTCTCAAACTCAGAGATCCACCTGCTTCTGCGTCCCAAAGTGTTGGGATTAAAGCTGTGCTCCACCACTGCTGTGGCTTCTTCCGTTGTCGTTCTCTCTCTCTCCCTCCCTCTCTCTCTCTCTCTCCCTCTCTCTCTCTCTCTCTCTCTCTCTCTCTCTCTCTCTCTCTCTCTCTCCCTCCCCCTCTCTCTCTCTCTCCCTCTCTCTCTCTCTCTCTCTCTCTCTCTCTCTCTCTCTCTCTCTCTCCCTCCCCCTCTCTCTCTCTCTCCCTCTCTCTCTCTCTCTCTCTCTCTCTCTCTCTCTCTCTCTCATCTTTAAAAAGTCTCACAAAACCCCAGTGGGACCTGACACGGGTTCACGTGGCCTGCTGGCCTGCTGGTGAGTGTGCATTCTCTGTCACTGCAGGGTCTGCCTGATGTGCAAGAGCTCATCACTCAAGTGCGGTCAGAGAAGTGCTCGCTGCAGGCCGCAGCCATCCTGGGTGAGCCAGCGCCCCCCTCCCCCCCCCTCTTGGCCATGTCCCTGGAGTCCCCTTCCACACCCTGCACCACCACCCCTGTCTTGGTCATGTCCCTGGAGTCCCCTTCCACACCCTGCACCACCATTTTCCTATAAAAAGCTGTCGCTGCCCCTTCTTAGCTTCTTCCAAGCTCTACAGCCTATGGGTTGACCACAGTGGATTACTGTCTATGTCACCTCTTCATCTAGGAGGGAAGCCTCACTGTCCATCTGTCTGTCTGTCTGTCTGTCTGTCTGTCCCTGCTGACTAGCTTTACTCGGGTATTTAGAGCCATGCTTGCCACAGTGGTGTGGCAAGAATATGCAGTCCCTGTTCTTACTGACTCCCTGTGAAATTTCCAGATGCCAACGACTCCCACCAAACAGAGCCCTCCTCTCAAGTCAGAGACAGCAAGGTAAGGCAGCTGTGGCTTCTCCTGTTTCTTCCTTTTTCTTTCCCAGACACCCACAAGCCACTCCCATGCCTTGTTAGTTTTCCATGTCCCTGGGAAGTGGGGAACAGTGTTGCCTCCAGGGCCAGTAACTTATAAAAGGTGGGAATGAATGTGCGGCTGCAGAGACAGCTTAGCGGTTAAGAGTACTTGTCGCTCTTGCAGGGGACCCGGGTTTGATTTCATGCGCCCATGTGATGGCTCATGACCGTCCCTAACTTCAGTTCTGTGGGAGCCAAAGCCCTTCTGACAATGCAGGCAGTAGGCACGCAGGCCATGCATCCATGCATACAAACATTCCTACTCACAAAACAGACGCAATAATAATAGGAGGTAAGTTTGGAACATGCTACACAGACACTCAGGTCTGTGTTCACATGTGTACGCATGCTGAGTGCTGAAAGAAAGCACATGTAGGCTGCATGTCATGCACAGCAAACATCCCACCCACTGGGCCTTCTGACGGTTGTTCTCATCTGTCTTCCAGCCTCTGGTTGAAAGGTTTGAGACCTTTTGCCTGGACCCTTCCCTCGTCACCAAGCAGGCCAACCTCGTGCACTTCCCGCCAGGGTTCCAGCCCATCCCCTGCAAGCCTTTATTCTTTGACCTGGCCCTCAACCACGTGGCCTTCCCACCCCTTGAGGACAAGTTGGAGCAGAAGACCAGGAGTGGCCTGACAGGATACATCAAGGGCATCTTTGGATTCAGGGGCTAAGCAGGCTCCTCCTCAGGGGCAGGGAGGTCCCGACTTACTCTGTATTGTGAGACAGACAGTGAGTTCCATGGCATTAAATCTAGGTCTGCAACAGCCAGGGGGCAGAGCTCAGTACCCTCAGCCCTGCGTCCCTACATCTTGTGTGCTTGTGACTTACTTTCATAACCTGTCATCTTCCGGGCTCAGAGTCAGGGTCTCTCTGTCCCCTGTGCCTCCTGGGGACTGCCGCTGTCCTGGCCCTTGTAAGCCATGGCTGATCACTTTCAGTCAGTAAGTGTTCTGGGTTCCACACCAGGCTGGGGGCGGGGCTTGGGAGTGTTTGTCACATGTCTTCAGTCCCGTGGATTTGAAACCAACTCCTCCTTGCTGTGAGCTTCCAGAACCTCCTGAAGTTTGTCAGTGACTGAAACGGGCAGCCGTACCCCCTCCTCCAAGAACAAGCAGAGCGCTCTATTTTTAACTATGTTACACTCGTGAACGATGAAACCAAATCTTCTATTAAAAGGCAAAGATGATGGAGACTGTGCCCATTCTTTACATGTCCTCCCTCACCCCCATCCAGCCCTCGGGGGCCCGGTTGAAGGACCATGAGGGCAAGTGCATCCTGCCTTGCTGGCGGCCAGATGTGGCTGGCGCCAGGTGTGTGTTGGATGCCCTGTAAGTGTAGATGACATCACACTTTGATCGCTTCCCTCCTTACGCTGTTGTGTCTCCTTTGGATGTACTTTAGTTTTTGTTGCAGCATCAGTAATGGACATCTCAACAAGCAATGTAAGAAAGAATAACCCTGGACCGCACCGGTTCCTCCAATCCCTTTGGAAAGCAGGGTTTTTGTCCCATTATGGGAGAAGTCCACCAGGAGAGAAATGGTGGCTCCACATGGTTCAGACCGGAACAGGCTGCAAGGGGTGAGGGCAGGCTGAAGGCTGAGGGTTTGAGACTTCTGGAGAGTGTGTCCCAGCATGCAAACCAGGGGTGGAAGGATTTGTGAAGTGTGATGGGAGGCATGCTGGGCTCGCCTGGAGGCCTCAGGGGAGGCTTTCTTTCCCTTGGGAATTGCTTAGGCATCAAGAACCCTCAAAGCAGTTTGTTACATGTGTTGTTGGCTGTCCGGGACTCAGATTATTATTTTTGTTTTGAAGCTTCACTATCTGCTGTTGATGTAGGAATTTCCTTTCCCCCTCTGCCTCCCTTCCTCCGCTTACTCTGAAGACAGAGCAAGATGGCTGACAACAGGTTGACAGCTAGGTTTAGTCTTGAAGGCTCTGCTCCATATCCCTGCCTGGCTGCGAGGGTGCTGGGCTATTTCATTTCTCTTGGAATTGGTGATGGAACCCAGGCCCTGCACACTCTGGATCGACCTTTACCCTTGGTGCTGTAGCAGCACAGGCCGGGCTGTGGCCCTGCATCTCCCTGCACACATCCTCTGCCCCTTTGGCTTATTCTCTACCTGAGGCCCCACTGTGCACGAGGCGTCCAGCCTACCTGGTGCCAGCGTCCCAGCACCAGAGGGACTGGGTTGGAGGGGCTCTTTCTAGCTGTGGCTTGGTTTTCCACATCTTCCTAGGAAGGGGTCTCTGTCTCATTCTCACCTACAGCCTCTTCCACTCTACAGCACGGCTCCGTGGACACTCCAAATGGTAGGAATGGAGGCACTCGTTCTGACCTCGTTCACCAAGATTGTTCATATTTTTTTCTTCCTCCTGGCTATACTTTCCTCCCAGTGTCTGCCTTCAGCATTCTGAGGAGCACTGGACATCGTCAGCCTCATGCTGGCCGTGACATAATGATGTAGACTGTGGCATTTGGGACACACACAATGTATTTACCTAGAAAATGGACTTGGCAGGGGGCAGAGCTGAGGGCTCCAGCTCAAATTCTTTACTGGCAGGACTCCTAGGCACAGGGGGTGGGCCTGGTTCTATTGTGGCTCGTGTCCATTCCTGGAAGGACTCCTGCCCCTTTCTGTGTTCTGTCTTCCTGATTGAGAGGGACTCTGGGGAGAAGTCACTCCTGGTTTGGTTTGGTTTGGTTCTTCAAGACCGGTTTCTCTCTGTAGCTTTGGAGCCTGTTCTGAAACTTACTCTGTAGACCAGGCTGGCCTTGAACTCACAGAGGTCCTCCCATCTCTGCTGGGATTAAAGGCCTGCACCACCACCGACGGGTGCCACTCCTGTGTAAACACTCATCTGCTTCCCTGCCTGACAGGTCTTCCCGATGGGATGGAGAGGCTAGCAAGGGTCCGCTGGGAGCGGGGCATTTCCCCCACCGTGCCCTCCCTCACGTGGTGTGCCTGTCCCGCCCCAGTTCTTTACATCAACAGTAAATTTGGGAAACCCGTGCTTGCAGTGGGGATTTCCAGGCTTGACTCCAGCATCCTTCCCCTGCAGCAACTGAGCCTCCTGGCCAGGCAGTGAGGTGACAGCCTGTGATGACCGAGCAACCCTTGTCCCGCAGTGGCCCTGGACTTCAGGAAGTGCTTCTTCCTAAAAGCTGGGGTGCTAGTTTCACCCTGTCCAGGAGAGAAGGGCCCTTGCTGTCAGCTGCCACCACCGTGCACCGTAGTTACACAGAAAAAGCTAGTCAATCACAGGGTTCCAAGCAGCCCCTTGCTGTCTGCAGCCCTGAAAAGTTAATGCATTCAGAGGACTAAGAAAATACCCACAGATAGCAAAGCTATGTGCTGCTTCTGATTTATTCCAGTCTTACTTTGAAGACAGTTGTTGCTACAAAGGAGATAGAAAGCAGATTATTTAGCTGTGAAGTTTATTGATACGCCAAAGCACGAGAGAATAAGTTAGAAGCTGCCTGTGCCCTGACAGCACTGACTGGAACAGTATAACTTGCTGTTACTTTAGCCTTAGCATGATGGCTGCCAGAGGTCTGCAGAGCCTGGAAAATAGAACGGCTGTGGCCGGGGTACTCCTGGGCGGGCTAATAGCCCCGGCTGGCTGTCCTGGGTGTGCATGTGAGGGCACATCCCTGACATTCGCCTGTCACCTAGTACAAGAGGGCTCAGCAAATGTATACAGGGGGACTGTAAACTTGGTGTAGGTTCCTAAAGTAATCTCAAATGACACATGAATTTACTTTTGGGGGGCAGGGGTACACACATGCTGTGGTGAGGACAACGTGCAAGAGTCAGTCTCTGCTTCCACCATGCTGTGATCAGAGGCTTGGCAGCCCTGGGTGGCTTTCTGGTTTGGTTTTTTAAGATTCTCTATGTAGCTTGGAGCCTATCCTGGCACTTGCTCTGTAGACCAGGCTGGCCTTGAACTCACAGAGATCCTCGTGCCTCTGTCTCCTGAGCGCTGGGACTGAAGGCCCCGAGGGAAGAACAGTGCGCCTTCCACACGGTCCTGGCACTGCTGCAGTCAGGTGGGCTGTGACACCGGTCCCTCTTCTCTGTCATTCCCTTTTATCAGACACACCACCAAAAGAACCTCCCCAGACAGCGGCGTGGATTCCCTGCTTCTGACGTCTGACGGAGGGAGGGAAGGCTTCTTAACTCCCCCACCTGGCTGTCCTCTCTAGGCCCAGCTGGTGAACTTATTGGATGCTCCTCTTCCTCTCTGGGGCAAAGAGCGTAAGGCAAGGAAGTTATCGAGCTTGTCCAAGGGTCGGAGGGCAGATTCTGTGCATACTAAGCATGTCCTACTTCCAGGGAAAAGAGAATTGCCACCATGTGCTCCCAGAGGACAAGGCCCTCTGAAGGGGCCCCTGAGCTGGAGGAGGCTCTAGCCCGGGCTTCTTTGCCAAGTGTCCCTGTGGGGCCTGGCTGCACTTTACTTAGCTGTGCTGTGAGGCTCCCAGTGCCCAGCCCCCACCCCAGACCCCACAGGCACTGTGGTTTCACGTGAGTGCCTTTCTCAGCCTGGAGTTGCAGACTGGTGTCGCGAGCACACTGTCACTGGAGTCACAGGGAGAGAGGACCTGGAGCACTCTGGATCAGGTGATTTCTAACCTCTGGACTCACAGAGCAGGACAAGAGACAGGGAGAACCCGAAGCCATGCCCCACAGGGGTGGAGGTGAGCACCTGGCACCTCGCACCTCGCAGCTGGACGGTCAGAGCTATGCCACTCAGTACTTACGCTCTTGTTTCTGTTTTAGGCAGGGTCTTGGCATGAAGCCCAGGCTGGCCTGGAACTCACTGCACAGACCAGCTTGGCCTCAAACTCCAAATCCAGCCTCCTGATTGTGCCTCTCCTGAATGGCAGAATTATAGGGATGGGTGGCACTCCTGGCTTGTGCCATAGAACTTTTTGTTTTGTGATGGTCTCATGGAGGCCTGGCTGGCTTTGATGTTACATAGCTGAAGATGACCTTGAACCCCTGATCCTCTCAAGTGCTGGGGTAACAAGTGTTGTCAACACACCCACCTGTACCCCAGGGGATTCCAGTATGAGCCACCGGTGCGAGCAGGCCTGGCCTGTATTACCAAGTTTGCTGAAAGACACATGTTTATTTTGTGTTTGCTTTTGTTGTTTGAGACAGGGTTGCCTCTGTGTAACGGTCCTGGCTGAGACCTGCCTGCCTCTGCTGGGATTAAATGGTGTGAGCCACCATCACCTGGCTTTACTTTTTAAATTTTATGTGAGTGTTTTGTCTGCATGTTCAGGGCAAAAGGGGACAACAGATCTCCTGGAACTGTAGTCACAGACAGCTGTGAGCCACCGTGTGGGTGCTGGGATCGAACCTGGGCCCTCTGGAAGAGCAGCCAGTGCTCTTAACTGCTGAGCCATCTCTCCAGCCCCTAGTTATTAAGGCAGGGATTCACGTAGCTCCAGCTGGTGATCTTCATCACTCTGGAGCTTGAATGCCAAGTGTCACCACCTGGGTTTGTGCAGTGCTAGATACTAAACCCAGGGCCTGAAGAAGGCTAGGCAGGCACTCTGTGAACTGAACTGCATCCCCACCAGTAAAAGCCAAACAAAATCGGGGACTATTAATATATTTAACTTCAGGTACTCAAAATCTCATTGCAGCCGGGCGTTGGTGGCGCACACCTTTAATCCCAGCACTCAGGAGGCAGAGGCTGGTGGATCTCTGTGAGTTCGAGAGGCCAGCCTGGTCTACAGAGCGAAGTTCCAGGACAGGCTCCAAAGCCACAGAGAGACCCTGTCTTGAAAATCCAATGCTGCTGCTAACTGAGTAGGAACCCCTGCTGTGACACAGAGCCTGGAATCTTCCTGCCTTCCAAGGCCAGCCCTCAGCTTGGAGCCAATTCTTGTTTTTTCTTGCAGTCAATTAGCCCTTGAGCCTTGGCACACACACCCACAGCACTCATCTGTTGCCTGGAGGGCTTCCGTAGAGGAGCGAAGCTCTGTGGCACAGGCCAGCTGTGCTCTGGGTATCTTCTGCCACCCCACCC
Source organism: Cricetiscus sungorus (assembly GCA_030556225.1). Classification (NCBI taxonomy): domain Eukaryota; kingdom Metazoa; phylum Chordata; class Mammalia; order Rodentia; family Cricetidae; genus Cricetiscus; species Cricetiscus sungorus. The sequence goes on along the minus strand of JANBXA010000069.1, from coordinate 91,212,896 downwards.
ACCTCCCACAGCCACTACCTCCCGGGAAGGGCCCTGTCTCAGAGGTGGAGACAGCTGTGTGAACACAGGTCTGGGACAAAGGTGGTAGTTAGCTCAGACCTCTGGGCCATGCAGTCATTCAAATGGTCCCCTGTGAGACAAGCTGATTGCAAGAGGGGATATTAGTGTTTAGAAAGAAATTGTCACCGAGATTAAAGTAGGGGAGGGCTGGGACAGAGTGGCTTGCATCCCTGGTGCCAGCTCACTAACCATGTGTCTAAAGGGTGTTGTGGCTGGCCACCTTGTTTCCTGGGCTGTTTGCTCTGTCCTGTGGGCCTCTTCCATCGATACAGTCAACCTCACAGGGACAGAACACTCAATCTTCCTCTCTAGTTCCCTGGCCAAAAGATGGTCCGGACTCTCCCGTTGCCCCAAGGCCCTGCTAGACTTGGCACTTGCTGTAAGGAAAAAGCCACCAGATCAGTGTGATCATCCAATCATCCAACACTCAGTCTGACTTGGCAGAAACCACAAGAGTCACTCAGAGGCTTTCTACCTACCAGGAAATTGGACAGAGGAACAGCCCGGGTACCTGGGTGACCTGTGCAGAGGCTTGGCTGCAGAGCTGACCAGTTTTTGTAGTGACTGGGAAAGGTGTGTACAGTACATAGCCTGGCCTCTCTGGAGGGTCCTAATCGTGCATGGAGGTGTAGGGGCCCATGGGGAACCAGCTGGGTGGCACTTATTCTTTACAAATACTAGGTTCCAGCAGTTATGGTGGCTCACGCCTGTAATCACAGCACTTGGGATGCTGAAACAGGAAGGCTGATTGCCAGCTTGGGCTACATAGCAACAACTTATCTCAAAAGGAAAAAAAAAATAAATAGTTCCCTGCCTGCTGTGAATGACTCCCAGCTGCTCTGTGGGAGACAGGGCAAGGCCCTAACTGGCCCCACCTCTCCTGGCCGGCTGATAGCGGACCTCTGTGCAAGGGGCCCAGATGTTGGCTAACCCCAGCTCTAGGAACCGCAGAGCCAGCCTCGGTCTATGTGCTTAGGTCGGTCTTGTCCAACCCGGCCACTTCCCCACCTGGGTGTGATCGCTGCTCTTTAGCTGGGCGTGTGGGTGTAACAAGTCCAAACCAAGGTGGGAGTCTCTCGTGCGCCCCGCCCCTGGGCTGTGCCCTCTCCTCCCAGACTGGTTGTGCAGGAGATGGCTGCGCGCACGTTGGGGCGGGCGCGGGGGCATGCGCAGGCCGGGCCTGGTCAGGACACCACACCTGCAGGGAGGGGCCTCCCAGAAACTGCCATCCCTGACCGCCGCCCCACCTCTCCAGAGCCCGGCTGGTAGCCAGCAAGGACGCGCGTCGCCTTCCCGCCCTCCTCCCAGGAGAGCCCAGCCTGAGCCGGCACCTGCTTCACCACCATGTTCAAGGGGCTGAGCAAAGGCTCCCAGGGGAAGGGATCCCCCAAGGGCTCCCCAGCCAAGGGGTCCCCTAAGGGCTCCCCCAACAAGCACAATCGGTGAGCGGGGCCGAGGGTAGCGGTGCTGGGATGGATCAGGGTGGTGCAGGGCCCAGGTGTTCCAGCTACCCGGGAGCTCAGTTCTGGCATTTGGTCTCCTGAGGCCAAGGGCCCAAGGGTAGATATTCTTCAGCCCAGGTTGAGCAAGGGATGGGTAGTCTGCCACCACCCACATTCTCCTGAGGGTGCGCGTGGGGGGGGCGTGGGGGGGCGCACAGATGGAGGGCGGCATTGCGGAGAGGCTGGACAAGGTGTCTGGTAATGGCAGAGTCTGGCTCCCAGTCTGCCACTCAGCTCTCGTGGCCTGCTTGGATTGGATAGGTCTTGGAGCGTGGGCACAGGGTAGGCAGGACCAGGAGGCTCAAGAGTTGGACTTCTGGGCTGGCCTACATCCCCCACCTAACACGACTTTCCCCCAGGTTCCAACCCTGCGTCTTGGCTGTAAAGAGTCAGGAGGCTGTGGGGTGAGAGGAGGTGGCACTGTGCCCTGGTCACCAGCTCAGCAGAGGCTTGGCCCCGTTCCTCCAGCTCACTGGCCTCCAGCCCTCTGTAGGAGGAGGTAGCAGCCTGCCTGGAGTCAGGTGTTGGGATGCAGAGGTGTCAAGATAAGATGAAAGGCTGAGGTCTGGGTACCCATTACCTCGATAGGGATCAGGGTGTCAACCCAGAGGCTGGGCATCTGGGCGGACAGGAAAGACAGCGGTTAAGACTCTCGCTGGACTGACCTGTCCGCCTGAGGCGCTGAGCCCAGCCCAGGGTGGAGAGAGAGCACAGGGGAAGTGTTTCTGCTGGGAGGCCCATCCAGAGGCTGGACTGTCCCTGGAGTCCCAGAAGCCTCCTGGCCTTTATTCTGGACTCCTGTGCTCTATGCACACATCCCCCTGAGGCTTCTTGTCCCTCTCAGAGGTGCCTACTCTTCAGCTCTTTATTAAGGACCTGTGGTGTGCCAGGACTGCCCTAGGCTCTGGAGATGCTCTGTAAGAGAAACCGTGATGTCTCTACCCTCAAGGTGCTTACTTCAGTACCATAAACATTAGCTGGGCAGCCGCCGTGGTGGTGGCGGTGGTGGCGGCTCACGTCTTTAGTCCCAGCGCTCTCGAGGCAGACACAAGTGGATCTGTGAATTGGAGGCCAATCTCCAACTACATAGTGAGCTCCAGGCCAGCCAAGCTACACAATACGATCCTATTTCAGATAAACAAAACAAAACACTGGGGCTGGAGAGGTGGCTGCTCTTCCAGAGGACCGGGGTTCAAGCCCCAGCTTCCACATTCACAACCGTCTGTAACGTCAGGTGTAGGGAACCCTCAGCTGGGCTCCACTGACACCAGGCATGGATATGGTCACAGGTGTAGGCGAAACATCCATGCACACAAAAATAAAATAGTATGTTCTGGGTGCTGACTGTGAGGCCCTGAAGTGGGCGTTTCTCATGGCTTAGTTCTTCAAATGCCTGAGAGAGCTCTGCAGGCCGGACAGGGTGAGTTCCAGGCCAGCCTGGGCCAGAGTAGGACTTGGTTGTTGTGGGTGCTTGTTTGTAGTTTTGTTTTGTTTTTTCTCAAGACAGGGTGTCTCTGTGTAGCTTTGGAGGCTGTCCTGGCACTCACTCTGTAGCCCATGCTGGCCTCGAACTCACAAAGATCCGCCTGCTCTGCCTCCCGAGTGCTGGGACTAAAGGTGTGCACCACCACCGCCCGGCTGTTGTTTGTGTTTTTAAGACTAAAAAATAATATAATAATAGTAATAAGTAAAGGCAGATGTGGTAGCATGTGCCCGTGAATCCAGCCCCTCTGGAGGTGGAGGCAGGGTGACCGAGCCAACAGTGGCTATGTGCCCAGACCTAGCAAGGAGGATCAAGCACAGGCCTTCTTGGCCAGACTTCTAGGGTGACTGTGTCTTCACTGGCACCGTCCTTGGAGAGCCCGGGTGCCCCTCATCCAACACTTCTGGCTCACCTGGCCTTTGACTCCTGACAATGGCCTTTCCTAGCCTGTCTGATTCTCCCCTGCACTGAAACCGCATAGAGGAGCCCTGCAGAGCTCAGAGCACAGGAGGAGCCCTGCAGAGGAGGACAAGCGTGAGAGAGTGGGGAAGAAGTCTGGGGCTGAGCCCCCTGGAATGTGTGCTAAAGAGCAAAGCAGGACAGACGGAGGCCAGGCCCTGACTGGGTACCCAACCATCTCTGGCCCCTCCCTGCCCGACACTGGTTCCTCCCGGGAGTCACTAAAGTCTCCGTACTGCTAAAGCCACCTGGGCAAGTGGAATGGTGGGGAGGGGCAGACGAAGCTGGAAGGGGCAGCAGCTGGGGTGGGGACACGGGCTGCTGCTCCCTTACTTCCATCAGCACAGCTGTGCCTCCTGAAGCCAGGCAGACTGTCCTAGGTGATTTACTTTCTCCTGGGGCCACCTCCCAGCCCACCCCAAGAAGCAGGCAGGTTGTTGGGCAGAGTTTGGAGTAATTGATATATACATACTTTGTAGCCACACACAGCCCTGTCTCTTTCCAAACCTTCTGCAGGGGACAGTGCCCTCGCCTCCATCTAGGGCTGAGCACTTCAGAGCTCCGTGGGAGTACAGGGTGGGGTCCCACATGGCTTTTCCATAATGCTGTCCTCTGTCCCTGGCCATCCCCCAGGGCTGCAACCCAGGAACTGGCCCTGCTCATCTCCCGCATGCAAGCAAACGCTGACCAGGTGGAGAGGGACATTTTGGAGACTCAGAAGAGATTGCAACAAGTAAGGACCCTGCAGCTGGGGTCAGGGAGAGGGATAGGGATGGGGGGGCAGCGGGGACAGAGGCCCAGAACCTGTGCCTGGGAGTCCCCGGAGGGAGAGAGACAGCCTGGTCCTCAGCTATCCACAGCCCACCCCGCTCTCAGGAAGGCTCCTGCTGCATCATGCTCCCTACTTTGGTAAAAAAATAAAATCTGACCTAGATGCCCTCTGCTTGGTGATCCACAGGGTGGGCTGGTACAGGGTCCCAGGGGTCAGTCCAGCAGGGGCAGACCAGCAAGAACATGGAAGTGAGGCCTGGGCCTGCATGGCTGTGTCTCGCACCAGGACCGGCAGAATGGTGAGCAGAACCAGGCTTTGCAGCACCAGCAGGAGACTGGCCGCAACCTGAAGGAGGCCGAGGTGCTGCTCAAGGATCTCTTCCTGGATGTAGACAAGGCCCGGCGTCTCAAGCACCCTCAGGCTGAGGAGATTGAGAAGGAGTAAGTGAGCTGGGCTCACGGTGGAAAGAGGGGAGAGGGGACGGTCCCCTCTCTGACCCGGAGGCTCCTCCTTGACAGCATCAAGCAGCTGCATGAACGGGTGACCCAGGAGTGTGCCGAGTACCGCGCCCTGTATGAGAAGATGGTGCTGCCGCCAGATGTGGGGCCCAGGGTGGACTGGGCGCGTGTGCTGGAGCAGAAACAGGTTAGGGGCGCCCGAGTATCAGCTCATTCTCAAGGAGCCCAAAGCCACCGCCAGTGCAGTCAGAAAGCAAGAATGTGTTTACTGGGGCTTTGAATTTGAACCTGGGCTCGCCCCGGGATCCAGGGCAGGACGGGGTGGGAGAGTCGGGCGAGCAGGGAAGGCTTCCTGCAGGAGGCGATGGCGGGTGGGAGGACTTGGCTGGGTCACAGTGAAGAGTGGGACCTCCCGGAGGAGCTGAGTAGGAGGACAGTGGACACACCAAGCCTTGATACATTGTGTGGCAACCAGGGACCCTGGGGAAGGGCAGGCCCTGGGTCTGGCTTCCCAGGTGCAGGCAGCACTTGCTGAGGTTTGGGCTACAGATAGCTCAGGAGTATAGGGAGAGACTAGGGTCCTGAGAGCCATGGGACACTCAGGGTCTTAGTCCCGATGGCCACGCGAGGATGGCGTGTCCCCGCTGTAGGGAGCAGTTGCCACCCACCCGGCCCGTCCATCCTTTGCCTTCGTGACTAACTCAGCTGCTGCTGAGGGACGGGCACGGGACTATCACTGGTGGGGTGGGGAATGGTTCTCTGGGCTGTAGGACCCAGGCCTTCCTGGTGGGACTGAGGGCCTGGCTGTTCCACAGAAACTGGTCTGTGAGGGCCAGTACGGGCCTGGGATGGCAGAGCTGGAGCAGCAGGTGGCTGAGCATAACATCCTGCAGAGAGAGATCGAGGCCTACGGGCAGCAGCTACGGACCCTGGTGGGACCCGTGAGTGAATCCCTCCCTGTCCAGCCTGGTGTGGGTCTTTCTTCCAGCACAGCCAGGCTAGATCTGCTGGCCGGCAAGGGGGAGACGCTGATGGGAGCAGCCCACACGGGGAGAGTGCATCCCACCATGCCCTGCTGCTCACTGGGCCCATTCCATTTCTCTCCTTGGTTGAGACAGGACGCAACCACCATCAGGAACCAATACCGTGACCTACTGGTGAGCTGGGAGATGGGCTGGGCCTGAGTGCTGAGCCTGGTGGGGCCTCTTTGCCTGGCCCCTTCTGGGGTCACTGTTGCTGGTGGCACTGATGCCACCTCCTTCTCTCCTGAGCACAGAAGGCCGCCTCCTGGCGCCGACAGAGTCTGGGCAGCCTGTACACACACCTGCAGGCCTGCACTCGGCAGCTGAGTGTCCTGGCAGAGCAGCAAGGCCGCATCCTGCAGCAGGATTGGAGTGACCTCATGCCTGACCCCACTGGTGTGAGGCGGGAGTACGAGGTCTGTGGGGACAGGCCCAGGCAGTGGGGGTGCAGTGGGGGTGTGCAGGGCTATCTCGTTGCTAATAATGGCTGCCCTCACTTCACCTGTTCCTCCCTAGCACTTTAAGCAGCATGAACTGCTGACCCAGGAGCAGAATATTAACCAGTTGGAGGATGACGCAGATCGCATGGTGGAGCTTGGGCACCCAGCCATTGGGCCCATCCAGGTGCGCAGGCCCCGCCCGCCCATGCCCCCCAAGCCTGTGCTCCCGGGCAGGATGGAGGGCTGGTAGGTGTGGCAAGATTCCAGTCTCATCTCGCTGTGCCCCAGGTCCACCAGGAGGCCCTCAGAACGGAGTGGCAGAATTTCCTGAACCTTTGCATCTGCCAGGAGGGCCAGCTGCAGCGTGTGGAGGAGTATCGAAAGGTGAGCCTGCGGCCGGGGGCGGGGTGGCTGCGGGGCGGGGGGAGGGGTGGGGCACAGGATACAGGGGCCACAGGGGACAGAACTGTGGCACTGGCCTAGGTCCCTGTGGGGGAATGATATCAAGACCACATTCTTCAACAGAGCAGCTCCACCCCTGGCCAGTTTATTTTCTGATTTATAAAAATAATTGTTTTGGGGACAGAATCCCATGTAACCCAGGTTGACTTCAAACTCTCTCTCTGGATGAGGGTGGTCATGGCCTTCTGGCTGGCCAGAAGGGTGTATGCCACCACTCCCAGTTCATGTGGTGCTGGGGACCAAACCCAGAGCCTTGTACACACCCTACAAACTGGGCTGTCATCAGTCCTGGGTTGTTTTTCCTTTCCTTTCTTTTTTCTTTTTTGAGACAGAGTTCCTCTGTAGCTTTGGAGCCTGTCCTGGAATTCAATCTGTACACCAGGCTGGTCTCTGCCTCCCAAATCCTAGGACAAAGCATGTGTCACCACCACCCGGCATTTTAAAAATTTTATGTATTTTATATACATATGTCTGAGTCTGAGTATGTGCACATGAGTGCAGGTGCCTGGGAAGGCAGAGGCAGGCAGATCTCTGTGAATTCAAACCTAGCCTGGGCTACACTACTAGTTCTAGGACAGCCAAGGCTACAGAAAGAAACTGTCTCACAAAACATTTTAAAAAATTAATAAAAATAATAAATAACAGCAGATGGGGTCTAGTGTGGTGCCCGTGACTGAAAGTGTACCCATATCCTAGCACTCCGGGTACAGAAAGCAGGGGATGACAAGCTGGAGGCTGGCCTGTGATACTTACTGAAACCCTACCTCAAAATAAAATAAAATAAAATAGAGGAGGAAGAGGAATAGTTAGGGCTGCAGTTCAGTAGCAGAAGACTTGACTGGTATGCCCCAGAGCCCTGAGTACAAAAGATGGCAGATTATCGTATACTGAAATTATTATCAACAAACCACAAATGCCCATTTATGGACGCTCCTTTCCAAAAGTGGCCCAGTGCCTGGGTGGTCCTCGTTTAACTGGGTGAGATTTAACCTGTTTTTGTTTTTAAAGCTGGTTTGAGTGTAGCTGCCCTGGGTCTAGCCTGACCTGGGTTTATCCTAGTGTGAGTTTAGCCTGGTCAGTGTTCCAGCTACTTAGCAGGCTCATTGGGTAGCAGGTTGCCCCCGGCTCTGCCCTTGACTACCCAGTCACCTCAGTTTCAGGAAGAGGCAGACTCGGTCAGCCAGACCCTGGCAGAGCTCAGCTCCAACCTGGACACCAAGTACAGCCTCGTCGTTGGGGATGCCTCTGGTTCTGCCACAGAGCTACTCCTGCAGCTGGAGGTGAGACAGCCCCACCCAGCCCCATGGGAACATCCGTACCCTGCTTCTCCAGAAAAGAGGCCCCAGGAGAAGGGCGGCCCCAGAAGGAGCCCTGACCCTGCACTTCAATATGCCATCTATAATGTGACCAGAGAGGCCTGGGACAGCTCTGAGGGCCCCGCAGCTTCTGCCCTGGAGGCGTGCAGCGTGATACTAGCCCGAATCCCTACCCTCCATCCACCCACAGCCAGTCTGATTAGACCTCCTCCCCATGAAGGCCACACCCCTCGTGAGAGGTGGCAAGGGGGCAGGTGGCCCCTTCCACTGCAGCCTGGACTGAGCCTCTGCTGCCTGGGTCCCCAACAGGCAGAGGAGAAGCAGTTGGCCACCACAGAGAGGGCTGTTGGGGAGCTGCAACAGCAGAGCCGGATGGTGGCCCCGTTGCCACAGCGTAGAAACCCACCCAAGCAGGCCGTGCATGTGGACAGCATCTGTGACTGGGACTCGGGAGAAGTACTAGCTCTCGTCTCCCTACCCTCCACAGGCGCTGAACTCCCGCCCCACCCTGCCCCTCCCTCGTCCTCGCTCCTTCCCTGACCCAGCCCCACCCCTCACCAACCTGTCCCACCTCCCATCTGTCCTTGTCCTTACCCCAGCCTCTCACACCTCATCTCCAGCTCTGGTCCTGGCTGCTGCCCCCGCTCACACCTGTCCCCAGCACAACCCACCTTGACCCTCCTAGCCCCTCTCCAGCTCCTACCCTTGATCCCACCCGGCCTCTCCATCTGTCCCTCAGGTGCAGCTGCTTCGGGGAGAGCAGTACAAACTCAAGGACAATGCTGACCCGTACACGTGGGTGGTTCAGGGCCCTGGCGGGGAGACCAAGAGCGCGCCCGCTGCCTGCCTCTGTATCCCTGCGCCAGACCCCGAAGCTGTAGCCACAGCCTCCAGGTGGCTCACCCCAGGATGCCCACAGGCGCCAAGGCCCACGCTTTCCTCTGAGGTGGTGGGTGCTAGGGCTGGACTGGGGGAGAGACATGCTTCTCTCATCTCATTCCAGACTGGGCGCGGAGCTTCAGGCTCTGAAGCAGAAAGTGTCTGCAGCGAAGAGCCGTCTTAAGACCGCTGTGGTAGAGCCCTCACAGCCTGGCCAGCAGGGTACCAGAGGATGGCCAAGGAGGGAGCCGCTGGGAGGGCCGTGTGGGTGGGGAGGCCGAACTCCATCTCTAGGACGACCCCTCCCTTGGTTAGGCTCAGCCCATCCCCCGGGGCCTCCGTACCCAGCAGGCACCCAGGGCAAGTCCAGTTTAGGCAGACAAAGGTAGGCCTGGGTCCTTACTGGAACTTCTGTCCCCAGCTCCAGCAGGCTCAGCCCCAGCTGACCCTCAGGCTCAGAAACTCCTAACATGGATGACACAGCTGGATGGGGATCTGGGGACGATGGAGAGGCAGGTGCTGACCTGGGCCCGGACTCCACTGAACCGTTCGACTCCACTGACAGACTTAGAGGACCGCATCCACAGCCATGAGGTAAGTGAGCAGACAGCCTGGGACAAGGAGGGGCCGGGCCCCGAGGCTACACACACTGCTGGGGCCACAGACTCAGAAAACAGGGTCCCCACACACCATGGTTCTTTCACTGTGACTGACGGGCTCTGTCACTGAGAACTCACACCTGGGGTGGTCCCCAGATCCTCCGGGCATCCTGAGGGTGACAGTGGGACTGTGCCTGGCCAGAGTAGAGGCCCCACACAGGGAAGTTTTTCTAGTGAGAGCCTGGGCTCTCCCGGAGGGGGAGATTTCTCAGCACTACAGGGAAAGCCTCCCTGGAGGGATGGGAAGGCGTCAGTCAGGGATGACCGTGTTCTCTGACACACGAACCCAGCAGCCTGGGTGGAAGGCCAAGCATTCCAGTCAGCCTTCCAAACCGGTTTCTGTTCAAATTCAGCATACCGTTAGTGTTTGGTTCTTTTAAAAATGTGAACCATGTTCATTTACATTGTTGTGTAACCTGCTCTGGTTTATCTGCGGCACACAGTGGGTAGAGGGAGGTAGCAGCTCAGCCCCACCACTGAGGAGTAGGGGAGAGGCTTCCCAGGGCAGGGGATATACAGTCAGGTGTGAGCGGTCTGGCTTGACGGGGTCCTCAGTGCTTGTTGGAGGGTCCAGCCCTAGGCTACCCACTTGGGAACTTGAACAGCCAGGCCTGGCCTCCAACTGCACCGCGCCTTCGTGCGCATGAGGTCAGGTGAGCCAGGGACCTAAACTGTGTTCTCTCCCCTGACCCAGGGGACAGCACAGCACCTTCAGAGCCTGGGAGCTGAGAAGGAGGCAGCCCAGAAGGAGTGCGAGGCATTTCTGGCTACGAAACCTGTGGGCCCAGCGGCCCTGCAGCTGCCTGTGGTCCTCAACAGCGTCAAGAATAAGTACAACGATGTACAGAATCTGTGCCGCCTCTACGGGGAGAAGTGAGTGCTCGGGAGGGAGCCATCATCTGGAGGACGCTGGGGTGTGGCACGGGTAGCTGACTGTCGCTTCCTCACTGTAGAGCCAAAGCTGCTCTGGGTCTGGAGCAGCAGATCCAAGAGGCAGACAGGGTCATCCGGGGCTTTGAGGCTACCTTGGCGCAGGAGGGCCCCATCCCTGAAGGCTCTGGGGCACTGCAGGAGAGGGTCAGTGAGCTGCAGGTAGGCCCAGCGGCAGCTTCCTGGTGGAAGGGGGTGGTCTGGCTATGGTCTGGCTATTCCAAGGAGCCTGGAGCCTTCTCCCTTCTGCCCCCCCCCCAGCACCAGCGGAAAGAGCTCCTCCAGCAGCAGGCCTGTGTGCTGGGGCTGCACCGCCAGCTGAAGGGCGCCGAGCATGTGTGCAGTGCACTACAGAACAATTTCCAAGAGTTCTGCCAAGACCTGCCTCGCCAGCAGCGCCAGGTTCGCGGGCTCACCGACCGCTACCACGCCGTGGGGGACCAGCTGGATTTGAGGTGAGTAGGATGAGGGGATGCCTCTCTGAGGCAGTTTCCTCGCCTCTAACATGGGTGATAGCCAGCCGTACTGTCTTCTTGCCCTTACCTGTGCCAGGCGAGCACTGTCCACTGTGTCCCCGACCGAGGACCTACTTGGCCTGTCACTCAGGCCTTCTGCTCTGTCTCAGGACGGAGGCCCAGCCTCCTCTGTGAGGGAAACCCCAGGCCAGGCCGTGCGCCCCCAATCCTTCCCTGGAGGGTAGCTCTCACGCCTGTATGGGACCTCGTCCTCTGGCAGGGAGAAGACCCTACAAGATGCCAGGGTCACCTACCACCAGCTCATCAATGTCAGGGACAACCTGAACTCCTGGCTGCAGCAGCTGCCCCAACACCAGGTGCAGCCCAGCGATGGACCCAGCCAGATCGCCTACAAGCTGCAGGCACAGAAGGTGAGGGCGGGGCTACGGCGACCCGAGTCAGGGCCTGGCGAGAGCTGGGGCCTCTCCTACCTGTCTTTTGTTTGTTTTGTTTTTGCTACCTGTTCTTTCTCTCCAGCCACCTTCCCAGAGGGACGGCTGCTTGAGGCAGCCATGAGGCCAAGGCTGAAACGCGAGAGGCCTCACAGTGGGATCAGGAGGTGGGGGCTTGGCCCTTCCCCGTCCACAGCTTGTCCAACAGCACTTCCTCCGCTGGGATTCCAGCCGCTGATGTGTGCGCCTCCTGATCCTTGTTAAGGCTGTAGGTGATGAGCCGGGAGTGGAGGGTTCAGACCCCACTCCTGTCCATCTCAGGCCTGAGGCCCATAAACTATTCAGAGACAAGACGCCAGCTTGGTGTGGGCGCCCCCTGGTGGACACTTGTGGGAGTGAGGGCAAGTGACCTAAGAAAAAAGGCCACTCAGGAGAGGAGACTCTGGCCCAGAGAACTGTGGCGGGCTGTGACGCAGGGACAGGCCACCCATGCTCTTCTGGGCACAGGACGGAATCTGGACTTGACATTGCAGCGTTGGGAGCCCTGGGAGAAGAGGGTCTCCTTAGATTGTAAGTGGTCTATGGCTCCAAAGGAACAGTGGATAAAAGGATATGGATGGAGACAGGGAGACTTCTGAGGTACCAGGTCAGAAGTTCTGGGAGGCGGGGAGCCCTCCCCTCCCCCCAAAAATGGATTTGGAATTCCTGTGGCATTGGGACCTTTGTCTCGGTTTTATTTGTTTGGTTGGTTTTGATTTTTTCAAAACAGGGTTTCTCTGTGTAACCCTGGCTGTCTTGGAACTCAGTCTATAGGCCAGGCTGGTCTTGAACACAGAGAGCCACCTGCCTCTGCCTCCTAAGTACTGAGATTAAAGGTGTGCGCCACCACTGCCGGTGGTTGGTTTGTTTCGTTGGTTTTGTTTTGAAGTCTAGAGATGAATCAGAGGATTCAGAATGATGGGGCGGACAGTGGTCCCAGGGCCTTGTCCCTGACCAGTGCAATCGGCATCGTCTGGTACTGCAGGCAAGAGTTTCTGCTGCCCTCTTCAGCCCCAAATAAACACACAGAGACTTAGAATAATTATAAACTGTTTGGTCAGTGGCTCAGGCTTCTTATTGGCCAGCTCTCTCTTAATTATTAACCCATAACTATTAATCTATGCATTTCTACATGGCTCTATCTTACCAAAGAACGTTGGTGTGTCCAATCTTCCCTGTAGCTACCTATATGGCGTCTCTCTGGTACCATTGGCATCACCTGGTACCAGCTTGTTCAGAATGCTCTTCTGGTGCTGCCCAGGGCTACAGAGTCTCTTGCTGGGCAGCTGGGGCGGCAGATCTTTGGCCTAATGACACTAAAACTACAATGTGAGAGCCACTGGGCCATCAAACAAGAAGGTTGGAGAGGACGGTGTCAGAGAAACCAGGCATCTCTGCATCCCCCCTGCGTCTGTGTGCTGGCGGCTTGTAACCCCAGAGGCACCGGCTCTTCCTGGGCCCCGTGACTCTTGTTTCCTCCCTGGCAGAGGCTGATGCAAGAAATCCTGGGCCGTGAGCAGGACCGGGCCACAGTGTCCCGCCTCACCCAGGACCTGCAGGAAACTCTCCAGGTGAGCACGTTTCCTTTGGCTTTCTCTGCTTATCCCAGCAGCCTCCCTCCCTCCCTCCCTCCCTCTCTCCCTCCCTCCCTCCGTCCCTCCCTCCGTCTTCCAGACTCTGGAAGTGACTTTTCTCCCTGTTCAGGACTACGAGCTGCAAGCAGATTCCTACCGCTGCTCCTTGGAGCCCACCCTGGCAGTGTCTGCTCCTAAGAGAGTCCGAATGATTTCCCTGCAGGACAGCGTCCAGGCTCAGGTGAGGCGGGTCCCACAGGGCTTAGTATCCCCTGGCACCAGCCCCTCAGGCCGGAGCTGACTCTGTTGTGACTTTGCTACCTCCAGGAGAAGAACCTTGCCAAGGCTTACACGGAGATTGCTGCAGCTCAGCAGCAGCAGCTGTACCAACTGGAGTTTGCTAAAAAGATGCTGGAGAAGGTACAGAGACAGTGCCCACCCTGTGCACACACAGCCTACACAGCCCACGTGGCCTGGTGTTGGCCTGGATGCATCCCCTCCCACTCCCACCTCCTGCAGCCTCCAGCCCCCACGGAGGGCTTGGGCATGAAGCCTGTGCCTTTTCTGGGTGGGCCATGGAGATGCCCTCTAGTCATTGCTTAGCCATAGGCAGTCCTGATGGGGACATGTCCTCTAGTCCCAGAGAACCAAGAAATTCTCCACAGTCATCAGTGCAGGGTCCAGTCCCATGGGTGGCGGGCCACCCGTGCCGATAGAGCAGAAGCCAAGAGCTCTCTGTGGTTCCGGTGGCTTGCCAGCTTTGCTCTTCCCAAGCCATGGGGAAGCATCTTCTGGAGAAGGTTGGTCCACGAGTGGGAGAGGCTTGAGAGGGTCCTGTGTGAACTGCCTACTACAGATGGCCTAGACCCCACCTGGTACCCAGTTAGCATCAGGCATCCCACGTCTTCAGCTCCAAGGCCCAGGGTCTCTGACTTGGGGGATGGGATACAGAAAGACGGGGCTCCAGTCTTTTCTCCGCTTACCCCAGGACTCACTCTCTCCCTCACTGCAGGAGCTTAGTGAGGACATCCGAGTGACACACAAAGCAAGGCAGGGATCTGGGAACCCAGCCCAAGCGGTGGCAGAGTCAGAGGCCTTGAAGTCCCAGCTGGAGGAAGAGAGGAAGCGGGTGGCTGAGGTGCAGCGGGAGCTGGAGGACCAGAGGCAGCAGCTTCTGCAGCTGAGGACCCAGCAGCCTGTGGCGAGGCTGGAGGAGAAGGAAGTGGTAGAGTTCTACCGAGACCCCCAGCTGGAGAGCGAGGCCGCTAGAATGTCATCCCAGATGGAGGAGGAGGGCAAGAGGCGGGCCCGCCTGCAGGCCGAGCTGGAGGCGGCCGCCCAAAAGGTGGTCCACTTGGAGGGCAAGAGGAGGACCATGCAGCCTCACCTGCTGACCAAAGAGGTCACCCAAATTGAGAGGGACCCTGGCCTGGCCAGCCAGGCCAGCCAGCTGCAAGAGGAGATTCACCGGCTGCGTGGGGAGAACACCGTCCTGGTGGCCCGGCTGGAGGAACTGAAAGATGGGCTGCTGGCCCTGGAGCAGAAGGAGATGAGTGTGAAGGAGAAGGTGGTGGTGAAGGAGGTGGTTAAAGTCGAGAAGGATCTGGAGATGGTGAAGGCCGTGCAGACGCTACGGCTACAGATCGAGGAAGATGCTGCACGGAGGCAGGGGGCAAAGGAGGCGGTTGCTAAGATACAGGCTCGTATCAAGGACCTGGAGCAGGTGATCAGCTCGGTGGAGCCCAAGGTCATTGTGAAGGAGGTGAAGAGGGTGGAGCAGGATCCGGGCCTTCTCCAGGAAGCCTCCAGGCTGAGAAGCCTCCTGGAGGAGGAGAAGAGCCGGAATGTCGCCTTGGCCAGGGAACTGCAGGATCTGCGGGACAGGCACAGTGTGGCGGAGAAGCAAAAGCCTCAGGTGCAGCTGCAGGAGCGCGTCAACGAGATCTTCCAGGTGCACCCGGAGACGGAGCGGGAGATCGCTCGGCTGCAGGCTCAGCTGCGCGAGACGGGCAGCAAGAGGAGCAGCGTCGAAAAGGAGGTGGGGGCGCTGCTGCCTGAGCTGCAGGCGCTGCGGGCTCAGAAGCCCGTGGTGGAGTACAAGGAGGTGACTCAGGAGGTGGTGAGACACGAGAAGAGCCCCGAGGTGCTCCGTGAGATCGACCGCCTCAAGGCTCAGCTCAACGAGCTGGTCAACGCCAGCGGGCGCTGCCAGGAGCAGCTCATCCGGCTGCAGGGCGAGCGTGACGAGTGGAAGCGGGAACGGTCCAAGGTGGAGACCAAGACGGTGAGCAAAGAAGTCGTGCGGCAGGAGAAGGACCCGGTGCTGGAGAGAGAGGCCGACAGGCTCCGGCAGGAGGTGCGGGAGGCGGTGCAGAAGAGGCGGGCGGCAGAGGATGCGGTCCACGAGCTGCGGAACAAGTACCTGCTGCTAGAGAGGCGGCGGCCGGAGGAGCAGATCGTAGTGCAGGAGGTGGTGGTCACCCAGAAGGACCCGAAGCTGCACGAGGAGCACGGCCGGCTGAGCCAGAGCTTGGATGAGGAAGTGGGGCGGCGGCGGCAGCTGGAGCTGGAGGTGCGGCAGCTGAGTGCCCGCGTGGAGGAGGAGGAGGCCCTGCTCAGCTTCGAGGAGGACCGCGGGAAGAAGCTGGCTGCCGAGAAGGAGCTGCGGCAGCTGACCCTGAAGATCCAGGAGCTGGAGAAGCGGCCAGCTGCCCTGCAGGAGAAGATCATCATGGAGGAAGTGGTCAAGTTAGAGAAAGACCCGGATCTGGAGAGGTCTACAGAGGCCCTGAGGCGGGAGCTGGACCAGGAGAAGAGCCGGGTGACGGAGCTGCACCGTGAGTGCCAGGGCCTGCAGGTGCAGGTTGACCTCCTCCAGAAAACGAAATCGCAGGAGAAGACCATCTACAAGGAAGTGATCAGGGTGGAGAAAGACCCGGTGCTGGAGGGTGAGAGGGCCCGCGTGTGGGAGACCCTCAGTCGGGAGCGCACAGCCCGCCAGGCCCGGGAGGAGGAGGTCCGGAGCTTGCGGGAGCGGATTGACCGCGCTGAGGCTCTGGGGAGGTCCTGGTCCCGCGAGGAGGCCGAACTCCAGAAGGCCCGGGACCAGGCGAGCCAGGACTGTCGGCGGCTGCAGCAAGAGCTGCACGAGCTGCAGCGGCAGAAGCAGCAGAAGGCCCAGCAGCTGCAGGAGGAGGGGAGGCTACTGAGCCAGAAGACGGAGAGCGAGCGCCAGAAGGCAGCCCAGCGTGGCCAGGCCCTCTCGCAACTCGAGGCAGCCATTCTCCACGAAAAGGACAAGATCTACGAGAAGGAGAGGACCCTCAGGGACCTGCACACCAAGGTGAGCCGGGAGGAGCTCAGCCAGGAAACCCAGACCCGGGAGACCAACCTCTCCACCAAGATCTGCATCCTGGAACCAGAGACGGGGAATGACATGTCTCCCTACGAGGCCTACAAGAGGGGTATTATCGACAGGGGCCAGTACCTCCAGCTGCAGGAGCTTGAGTGCGATTGGGAAGAAATAACCACCTCCAGCCCCTGTGGGGAGGAGTCTGTGCTCTTGGACCGCAAGAGCGGGAAGCAATACTCCATCGAGGCTGCCCTCCGCTGCCGCCGCATCTCCAAGGAGGAATACCACAGGTACAAGGACGGCCGCCTCCCCATCTCCGAGTTCGCCCTGCTTGTGGCGGGGGAGACCAAGCCCTGTTCCTCACTGTCCATTGGGTCCATCATCTCCAAGTCCCCAGTCTGCTCCCCAGGGCCCCAGAGTACCAGCCTCTGCTCGCCAGGCCTCTCTTTCGGGCTCACTGAGGACTGCTTCCCCATCGCCGGGGTTTATGACACAACCACAGAAAGCAAGTGCAGCATCAAGGCAGCCGTGGCCAAGAACATGCTGGACCCCATCACTGGGCAGAAGCTGTTGGAGGCCCAGGCAGCCACAGGGGGCATCGTGGACCTCCTCAGCCGAGAGCGGTACTCCGTGCTCAAGGCGGTGGAGCGGGGACTCGTCGAGAACAGCTCCACGCAGCGGCTGCTCAATGCCCAGAAGGCCTTCACCGGCATCGAGGACCCAGTCACCAAGAAGCGGCTGTCAGTGGGCGAGGCCACCCAGAAGGGCTGGATGCCCCAGGAAAGCGTTCTCCCTCACTTGCTGGTACAGCACCTGACCGGCGGCCTCATTGACCCCAAGAGGACGGGACGCATCCCTGTCCCTCAGGCTGTGCTCTGCGGGATGATCAGTGAAGACCTGGGCCAGCTTCTGCAAGATGAATCGGCCTACGAGAAGGATTTGACAGACCCCATCACCAAGGAGCGGCTGAGCTACAAGGAGGCCATGGCGCGTTGCCGCCAAGACCCTCTAAGTGGCCTGCTGCTACTCCCGGCCGTGCTGGAAGGCTATCGGTGCTACCGCGCAGCCTCCCCCACCCTGCCACGCTCCTGCGTGCGCTAATGAGGGCCATGCAGAGGGGAAGGGAGGGTGTGTGCACCCCTTTACCCTGGAGCAGCATAATCCCCTCCCCCCTTCTGTCCACCCACTCCTACCGCTCAAACATTTGTGGTGTTGGGTTCTGTCCCCAAACTCAGGGAGCTCCGTTGTTCCTCCCAACCCCCACCCCGCCCCACGCTTCTAATAAACGAATTCTGTCAATGCCGTGTCTAGCTCTCATTTGTGTACAGAGGGCTGGTGTGTTTAGGGTATGAACTCAGGAGCAGCACTGCTTGGGAATTTTCCCCGGAAGTATGTGTTAGGTGGGGCAGATGTGTTCAGCACATCCGCCTGAGGGACAGGCGGTCATGAGAAGAGACCATGGAAGACCCCTGGTCCCTCAGTTCCTGTCAGAACTGTCTCCAGCCCTCCTTGGTTGGCAAGCTGTGTCCCCGGTAAGCAGGATGACACCGGAGAGCTCAGGAACAAGTTACGTTTATTTCCCATTTGTCACACAGACATCCGCAGCCTCTGTAACGCTGTGAGGACCCCTTAGAGCACCCTCGGGTGCCCTGGCCACAGTGTCCTGTCCCACTGGAGTCCTCTGAACTGGACTCTTCCCCCAAAAAGCTTAAACAAAAATCAAGGCCTGCAGAGGGCGCCCTGTCGTTGGGCCGGGATCTGCAGCTACACCAGTGAAGGGAAAGGGTGTGGGGGCGGGTGCTAGTTACCCCCCCTCCATGTCCAATGCCAAGCCTAGTCTTCTGATGACTGATGTAAAATTCCGCAGAGGTGTATCCTCTCCCCAGACACGCTCCATTGGGAATGGGTGGGGGTCGGCTGGACAGGGCGTGAGGCGGGCCCCACAGACATGTTCTCAGGGTTAGAAATGCTCCACCATGCAACGGCGGGTTGCTAGCGAGTGCTCGGCAGAGAAGTAGGGATGGGCCAGGGCGGTCTTGGCTGAGATCCGCTGGCTGGGGTCATACTGCAGGAGGTGCTGAGGAGGAAAGAGAATGAACCTGGATGCAACCAGGGTGGAGAGAGGGACTCCCTTCACGGGACCCAGCGGGAGGGCCGAGTCCCTGAGCCCTGCCTAAACCCAGAACTGTGTGAAGCCACTGCCTCCCGCTGCCTGTGTGTCTCAGTGCACGTCTGTGTATGTGCACATGGGTGCAGCACCCATGGAGGCCAGAGGCATCAGCTCCCCTGGAACCAGAGCTACAGTTGACTACGAGCCACTTGGTGTGGGTGCGGGGAACAGAACTCTGCAAGAACAGCCATCACTCTGGGCCCAAGGCAGGTCTCTCTGCTCTTTCCTGCACTGCATACACCAGGCTAGCTGGCTTGTGAAAGCCAGGGATGCTCCCGTCTCAGCCCCCATCCGTCCTGCCCTGGGGCACCGGGGTCATAGATTCCTGCTACCGTGTCCAGCTTTGGGTGGCTTCTTAGGTGCTCATGACTGTGCCTCAAGAGCTTTGCCCACTGAGCCAACCCTAGCCCTGCCGGCCTTGTGTGGGCTCTGGAGATCTGAAGTCAGGCCCTCATGTTTGCACGACAAGCACACTAGCCACTGAGTCACCGGCTAAGCCCACTGCTTCTCAGACAGCTCTGGACACTCCCAGGGCAGGTTAAACCATCAGTTTTGGCTCCAGGCCTATGATTCATCCAGGTCCCCTCCAGGTCCCACCTGCTTCTGGTTGAGAACAGGTCCCTAAACCTGTCCAAAGAATGTAAGCTTGGGGTGGTGCAGGTCAGACAATGAACGAGCTGCAGGAGGAACTAACACAACCAAGAGGCTGGGCTGTGCTCAGGTACACTACCCAGGCAGGATGCCACGGGACAGCATAGGAAGGACAAGGGGCCTTGGCAGAATGTGCATGCCATCCTGCTGGCATTATGTTGGTAGACAACACATAGACCTCTGGTGACCCGACCGTGACCTCAGCAGAGACCTGCCCTGCCTCCCCTGGCCCAACACTAGGGTGGAGACAGAAATGGGGATTGCAGGTTTTGTGGGCAAACAGGGCCGGCTTTATCTGAAGGGTCACTAGGGTGTTAGGAGCCCAGAAGGTAGGGGACGGCCAGTCCTTTGTGAAGACCAACCTCTGGGAAACCCTGAGGGGGGACACTGAGGCAGGAGCAGGTATGGCCTCTGCCCAGAGAAGTGCTCTCTCTAGATGGGGCACCAAGGCCACAAGGGAGAGGCAGACACAAGGCGACTGGGAGAAAACACAGCCCTGATTACTTCAGGGGAGTTTCTAAAGGAAGGATGAACAGTGGATGTCAGCAGAGAGGCTCCTGACCAAATACAGGCACAAGCCAAGCCTGTACAAAGGTCAGAAGAGGCCAGAGATTACGTAAGGGCGGCTGACAGAGGGCACTCTGGGGCAGCAGCTTCTGGGGTGCCGTCCTTGCCCACTTGTACCTACCAGCAGCAGGTCCTTGCCTTCTGGTCCCAGACTGGGCACGATCTCCTCCAGCCCCTTCCTGGTCCATCTGGGAAAGCTGCTCTGAAAATCAGGCAGCTGGGAGACTCCTGGCCATACAGCTTCACTGGGGGTCCCCAGGGTGCGAAAGATTCGGAAGAGCTGGTCAATCTCTGAGTCCCCCGGGAACAGAGGTTTGCCGGTCACCTGGGGCAAGAGAGGAGGGGAGGTGTGTGTTCTCTGTGACACTTGTGACATGGAGCCCCACACTGGCTAAGCGGAGAGACACAGGGAGGGGTATCTTTCCCAGGCTGGGTGTGTTGCACACGCCTTTAATCCCAGCACTCGGGAGGCAGAGGCAGACAGAGCTCTGAGAGTTCGAGCCCAGCCTGGTCTACAGAGCGAGTTCCAGGACAGCCAAGAACACACAAAGAAACCCTGTCTGGAAAACAAAACCCACCAAGGGCTAAGAATGAAGCTCAGTGGTGGAACGCTTGTCTATCTTAAAAGGCAAACAAACAAAGAACAAAATAAGGACGGGGAAGGGGCGCGCCAAAACAGGAAGATTTCCAGAGTTTAGGGCCAGCCAGGAACGCCTGTGTCTACTGTGTTTACTAGAGGCAGGTTGGGGTATCTGTGGCTGGCTGGGGAAGCAAGTCTTGTCCCTGGAAAGATTAGAAATTTAATCTAATTTAATTTAATTTTTAATCTAATTTAATTTAAATTTAAATTTTAAATTTAATTTGACACCACCTCCTGGCCAGCTCTTATTTTTCAAGATGGCCTTCACCTCAAGAATTTCTTGTCTTCCCAAGTGACAGATTGGCAGGCATGTGCTACCATGTCCAGCTCACATTTGTTGGTTTAACATTTTTTGTTTTATTATAGATTGATTGTATGTGTGTGTGTGATTGTGTGTGTGATTGTATGTGTGTGTGAATGTGAGTGTGTGTGATTTTGTATGTGTGTGATTTTTGTGTGTGTGATTGTGTGTGTGATTGTATGTGTGTGTGTGTGTGAATGTGAGTGTGTGTGATTTTGTGTGAGTGTGTGTGATTGTGGGTGTGTGATTGTGTGTGTGATTGTATGTGTGTGTGTGAATGTGAGTGTGTGTGATTTTGTGTGAGTGTGTGTGATTTTGTGTGTGTGTGATTTTGTGTGTGTGATTTTTGTGTGTGTGTGTGAATGTGAGTGTGTGTGATTTTGTGTGTGTGTGATTTTGTGTGTGTGATTTTGTGTGTGTGTGATTTTGTGTGTGTGTGATTTTGTGTGTGTGTGTGTGTGTGTGTGTGTGTGTGTGTGTGTGTGTGTTATGCATGCGCATCACAATGCATGTGTGGTAGCCAGAGGACATCAGTTCTCTTCTTCCACCATGAGGGTTTTAGGGATAAAACTCAAGTTGTCAGTCTGGGTGGCAAGTACTATTATTATCCATTAAGCCATCTTCCCGGCCACTGGCTCAAAACGTTTTGGTTTTTGGTTGCAGTCTTGGGAACTGAACCCAGAGCCTTCCCAAACTGAGGGGATCACTCTGCCACTGAAATGCTCCTAGCCCAGCTTGTCCCCTCCTACCATTTCTGCAAAGATGCAACCAATGCTCCAGACATCCACAGCTGTTGAATAAAATTTGCTGCCCAAGAGGATCTCAGGAGCACGGTACCACAGTGTCACCACCTGTGGGGACAAGAAGCAGCAGCACGGTGGCTGGATCCACTGGTGACATCATCTGGCTGCCCCCCACCCCCACCCCAGGCCTACACTACCTCATGGGTATAGGTGCGCATGGGGACCCCGAAGGCTCGAGCCAGCCCGAAGTCAGCCAGCTTGATGGCTCCAAACTCATTGATAAGCAGGTTCTGAGGCTTCAGATCTCGGTGGATGACGCGATGGCAGTGGCAGAAATTCAGCCCTTGCAGCAGCTGGGAGAGGTAGCTCTGTGGGAACGACAAGGAGGAAGAGCCATTACACAGACGGTGGCTGGCCAGCTGTGGAGTGGCCTCGCCCTCTTGCTTTCCCCGGGCACCTTGACTACGTGCAGGGGCAGCTGTGAGGTGGGGGTGGAGTCCATGTGTTTCTTCAGGTCCTGAGTGAGGAGCTCGAACACCAGGTAGAGTCTCTTCTCTCTGTGAGCCACATCCAGCAGTCT
This sequence comes from Cricetiscus sungorus, assembly GCA_030556225.1. Taxonomy (NCBI): domain Eukaryota; kingdom Metazoa; phylum Chordata; class Mammalia; order Rodentia; family Cricetidae; genus Cricetiscus; species Cricetiscus sungorus. The sequence continues at coordinate 91,190,930 of JANBXA010000069.1, read as the reverse complement.
GGAAGGCAGGGAGGGGAGGGGTCAGTCTCAGGATGCGCCATTCGGGACCCCACCCCCTTCCTCTCCCAGCTCACTGGACGATATTGGGGTGCTTCAATTCTTTGAGCAGGGAGATCTCCCTGATGGCGGTGCTGGGAATCCCTTCCGTCTCCCTGTTGGAAAAGATGAAATACCAATGGGCACAAGCAGTCACTTCTGGCCAGTGTGGTGTGTGTATGTGTTCGTCCATCCATGTGTGTGTGCACCTCTGTATGTGTGTGTCCATGGGCATGTGCCTGTTTGTGTGTGTGTGTATATGTATGCGTGCATGCGTGTGCATGCGTGCGTGTTCCACTATAGCATTCCCCGCTTTGGCACAGAAGGTCTGTCCAAGAGGGGGACCAGTGCTCCACAGCACACTTTCCCCCACCAAGCTGGACCCGGATAAAAGCTAGTCAGAAGGCAGAGAGGTGGCTGCACCTTTGAGGCTACCATAGAGGTTGGATGCAGACCCAGGAGATGAGCACAGGTTTTGGTATTCCCCTGGGAGACAGACAGGGCTGGCACTCACGCATCCAGCCTGATCTTCTTGAGGGCCACAAGCTGCCCGGTCTCTTTGTTCTTGGCCTTATAGACCACCCCATAGGTGCCTTCTCCAATCTTTTCAACCTTCTGGAATGAATCCATGGCTGTAGAGCTGCCCGGGAAACAGACCGCATCTGGACATTTGAATCCCACACGGAGCATCCTGTCTGCCGGACCCCAGTCTGCACATAACACCCTGCCCAGCCCCCGCCCTGCTCTGGCTGTTGCAATGTACCGCCTGCCACCCAGCCTGCTCAGGAAGCCGGTTCAAGGCTGAGGGCTGCTTCTTGCCCAGCCCAGCTCAACCCAGCTCCAGGCTTCTTCTCCATTGCCTAGCTACGGAGTGCAGGAGAGCCCAAACTTCTGCCTCAGCCCCTGACTCGGTCCCCGCACACCCATGTTCCCGGGCCACAAGAATCTACCCAGAAAGGATGTGCAGGGGAGGGTAACAGCATGAGGCAGGGGTTAGGAGTTGGCCAAGGCCTCTGAAGCCACAACCCTGCCCTGGGTCTCACATCAGGACCCAGGGCCCCGGCTCTGCTTGTTGTCAATTCTTAGCTTCCATCATCTCAGAACCTCTGCAGGGTGACCCCTTTGCATCCTGAACCCCCAATTCTGCCCCTGGACCCCTAGCATCCTCCCCCCAGCCTCCCAGCCCAGAAGTCACCAGAAGTCCTCAGCAGGCTGCAGCTTTTCTGTCAGGCAAGCTGTCTGCTGTGGCTCCCCCTGCTGGCCCCTGCTGGCTGCAGCCGGCTCTGCACCATGCACACACATTAGAAGCTCATACTCTTTATTCATGAGGACATTGAGGGACCCTTCATGTCTTTCACAAGTCTCCGCCCCAGGGCCTTGGGGTGGGGTGTCACATGTATATTTCAGAGAGAGGGTCTCATGTAGCTCATAAACTCCGGATTTCCCCTCCCCCCCGACTCTGCCTCTCCATCTCTGGGATTACAGGCATGGGCCATCACGGCTGGCTGGAGGTGGGTTTTCATTTAGAGGTCAGTCCAGGGGAGGGGGATCGCCCCACCATCCCCACCCCCACTCCTGCCACTTTCTGGTTGCAGATGCAGACTGTTACGGGACATGAGGAGCACGTGGGGGGGCTGGCCATGTGCCGGTGACTCCTATTGGCTGCTGCCTCTTTTGCAGGTACAGCCTCTGCTCCACGATGGCTTTTTCCAGCAAGGGCAGATCCATCCCCTCCACACAGGTGAGCAGTCGGGCCTTCACCGTGGGATCCCCACCTGAAAGACAGGCCCGAGGCGTTAGCAGCGACTTCCTGAGGGTCTGTGACATTGTACAGATGCTGCTTCTGGGTGACCCCTGACCGGCACCAGGGAAGCTGGCAACTTTGTCTCTAGGAGGCCCGAACCGCACTTCAGGAAGCAGGGAGTTGAACCTCCACACTCCAGCCCTGCATAACGCCTTTGCCTTCCGAAAGCCCAGCACTGAGGAAACGCTGCTCTAGGGGAAAGCCTTCCTTGGCACCCTGGGACCATCGTCATTGAAAACTGGAGTGGCTAGCTGGGGTGCTGTGTGCCTTTAATCCCAGGAGGCAAAGACTGTGAGTTCAAGGCCAGCCTGGCCTCCAGAGCGAGTTCCAGGACAGGCTCCAAAGCTACATAGAGAAACCCTGTCTCAAACAAAACAAACAACAACAACAAAAAACAAAAACAAAAACAAAAAAAAAAGAAAGAAAGAAAGAAAGAAAGAAAGAAAGAAAGGAAATTGGAGTGAAGGGAAACCATAACTCCAAGGGGCTGAGCTGCAAGCAAGGTTGGCTTTATAGGGTAAGTCACCCTCCCTGGAAAGGTGGTTGGGGGCCGGCTAGCAGATGTAGACAGTGACCTGATATATATGTCAATATCAAACAAGAACCGTATTAATTAGGGTGTCCAAACAGATGTTTAGATTTTTTATTTTAAAAATATTGATTTGTTTGCTTCATGGTGGAAGTGGCAGTGGTGGCGGCCCACACCTTTAATCCCAGCACTTGGAAGGCAGAGGCAGGCAGATCTCCGTAAATTCAAGGCCAGCCTGGTCTACAGAGCTAATTCCAGGGCAGCCAGGGCTACATGTAGAAACCCTGCCTGGAAGTAAAAAAAAAAAAAAAAAAAAAAAAAGAGTATGTTTATGTTATGTGGATGACTATTTGCCTACATGTATGTGGGTGCACAGTGATTCTGTAGTACCCTGAGAGAGCAGAAGAGGGTACTGGATCCCCTGAAATTGGAGTTACAGACATCTGTGAGACACTGTGGGTGCTGGGGACCAAACCCAGGTCCTCTGGAAGAGCACCACGTGCTCTTAACCTTCGAGGCATCTTCTCCAGCCCCTATATTTAGTTATTTATGTTCACATTTAGTGTATTGCACGGATGTCTTGCCTGCATGCAGGTAACTGTACCATGTGTGTTCCTGGTGCCCCCAGATGACAGAAGAGGGCACCGGATTCTCTAGAACTGGACTTACATATGGTTCTGAGCCACCATGTGAGTGCTGGGAAGGGAACCAAGGTCCTCTGCAAAGGCAGTCAGTGCTCTGAATCTCTGAGCCATCTCTCCAGCCCCTACTTACTTTCAGATAGACACTAGTATAGTTCAGGCTGTCCTGGAATCTGCTATATATCCAACTTGATCCCCTGAACACTTGATCCCCTGCCGTTACCTCCCAAGAGCTGGGATTACAGGTGCACGCCACCGTGCCTGGCTTAGGAAAAAACTCCCTCTTGATTCTCACTGCTTCCCAGGAACTTTAGAGACTAGCTCAATGCTCTATTTTTGATGATTTGAGATAACAGTTTCCTGGCTGAAGTCTAGCCTGACCGTTCTAATCCGGGACCATTCACCCATTGAAGTCAGTCT